>JACEIK010007248.1:0-26387 GCA_018107945.1 Datura stramonium
GTCAAAGATTTAAGGATCTCTTTGGAAGTATATTTTGTAATTATTTAGAAGGGCTGAAGTTTGACTCCTGTAGTGTTAACACCCCACTCATACGAGATACAGACTCTCATTAAGAGTATTTTTTTTAAATTCAACCTCCACAAATCATTAAATAAAAATTGAACTCACATCATAGGAATGGAATAAAAAATAATAATAGTGCATTTCACAACAAGTCATCATATGATTCATTTTCCCATTGAACTTGATTATAGGATCTCTAGTCCCTAAGTTGGGTTTCCTCGTATAAGACTCAAACAATTTTAGACTTCAATCCATCCCCTTTAATGTGCTTTAGACCCTTTATCTTGCAAAGACCTTAGTTAGTTCATCTGCAAGATTATCAAAAGATTTGACATAATCAATGTTACGGTACCACTTATCAAATGTGATCTCACAATAAAATACTTTCTCCTCATGGGTCTGAATTTACCATTGTAATAACGGTTTTGTACTCTTCTAATAATATTGGTGCTATCATAATAAATTAAAATTATAGAAATTGATATGATAAATCTCTAATCGATTTCTTTTTCACTAGGCTGACTAAAACAATAAACCTAGCCTCGCGTTTTAGAGTTTGCATATTAATTTTTACATGGCTCGAACAGCACCAAGACTTCTCATACACATCAAAAAAGCCTTTACATTTTAACAAGATCTTTTTTTTAATAAAACAAGCCCTGAAATTTTTATATGATAAGATATCACCCAGTTTACTTGTACTGCGAAGTACTTCTTACGCAATATCAAGCCAAGTGCATTCGATCACATATTTCTATATTTTTGATTGGGCTAGCATACTCCCTTTTAAAATTACATCATTCCTCATATATTTGAATAAAAGAAGCCGTGTACAATTAATAAAATTGTACTTTACAAATTTTTCAACAAAGAAATGTTACTTGTCAAGAAAAATTTCATCACATGTTTTTAATTATTTTCATTCCAAGAATGAAATTTATCTCTTAAATATTCATGACATAGTGGCTATTCAACATATTTTTATAGTTTCTTTGATGACACCTATGTTAGAGTCAAACATCATATGCAACGATATATAACCACGTGAATTATTTCAATATGTACTTGTAACACTTTTCTTAAAAACATTCTCAAAGACGCAGAAATCACATTTTCATGATGAATATTTTTTTCATTTCATCAACCCCCACTATTTTAAGAATTTAATGAAAATAAAACTTCATGGAAAGTAGTATCACTTTATTCATGAAAATATTAGGTAACTTTTTTTTTTTTACCTTTTTTTCGCTTGAATTGAGCAAGTAGAAAATACTTTACCCGTTCATCTCTTCCTTTTCTTTTCTTAATGAGATATAGTATTGTTGAAGCATGGTGATGTTGAGATCTCTTATCTTGATATTCACAATTTTAAACGTAACAAAGAATTCAGATCTCCTCGGAATTGTTGGTGATATAAGTAAATTATAGTTGAAATTAAAATACACAAATAAATTAATATTGTTTGAGGCGAGGATATCTCGTTCTCTTTAAGGAAATTCAAGCCCACTGCGGTGTAATCTTCACCGATCCAACAATAATACTCTTGACTTGTCCCTTACGGGATACAACAACCAAAAAGCGTCGTATGAATCAAACAACTACGAATTAGTTGAAGAGTCCAAAGTTCCACCGTAAGAACACCTTTCTTCAACTTAAAATTACTCTTTTTATTATAGTGAATAGTTGAAGACTTAAATATTTTTCTTTGTCTCAGCTCTATCTTTCACTATACTAATCTCAATATATAATACAATATTTTCCACACTTCTCATGCATCTTTTACCTCTATTTTTCCATTCATTAACACAAGGTAGAAGACATCCTTTATATAGATGCGGTATTTCTTCCGTAGTAAAAATCAAGAAGGTGAATAATAACTTGAGAATTAGTGGGGTAATTATTAGGATATAATGTGGTTAGTGGTTGCATGAGTTACAAAGAAATAATAACCATATTCTCCACTTTAGACCACTAAAAGGTCAAACATTCCCTTAAGCATAGAAGTTGAGCAAATATCCCTTCGTTAATATAAAAACTTACAAAAATGACAATGAGTTTTGACTATAGTTTTCCCACAATGAATACATCCCATGTCCACTTGTATTCGATTGCACAATAAATACAATTTGTGTCAGCGGTATTCGTTCACGCATTGAATACGACCTATATCAACTATATTTATTCGACTAATGAATATAACCAAAGCGATATACAAAAAAATAGGGTTGTTTACAAGGATACAAATAATAAAATTATAGGGGACTGCATCCATTTGTTCTAATTCACTTGTATTCATTAGATCACATTATTCATTCTTTTTAATTTCAAGCGATGTTAAATGACTCTTTATATGTCATACAAGAATTCGAAGATACAAAATCAATGTAAAAAGCACGAAATAGAGATTTGCTAGAAAATTCCTCCTTAAAAAAAAAAATATAGTTGAAAAAAAATAAAATTAGGGGGAGGGGGAGGGAGGGAAGAGTGGTGAGCAAGAGAGGTGAGGCGCGTGAGAGAGAAGAAATTAAGAGAGAGTTTAGGAGACTTTTCCCTTATTTTCTATTAAATATAAGCTTGTAGAGATAAATAATAATCATTTTAATTATTAGCTATTAATGGTAAATACGTAGCATAAATTTGTTATAACATGTAAAATTTAGCAATAATACCGATTAATGATATATAGTTGAATGTAATTTTCGCAGATTTAACCATGTCAAAAATTAGTTTTTTGGCTAACATACCACTTTCAACCCTACGGTTTTTATAATAGTGTTTCTAGGTTGAGAAATTCGGCTTTTGAGGATTGTAGTTATTCCAAAAAATTATTAATTTAGACACTTTAGTAAACTTTTAACGCAAATACTATTGCCTTTTACTTTTATAATAACAAGATAGAAACTATTTTGTCCACAATTGAGGAACAACTGTAATATAGACAATATGAGAATCAATTGCAAAGCAACTAGAAATTGAACAACAATAAGGGTAAAGGGGCAAATATGCCCCTTAGCACTGTGATTTAGACGGACATACCCTCGTTAAAAAAGTGATGCATAGATACCCATGCCATTTAACAAACCAATTGCATATATACCTAGATCATCTAACAAATGGTGCATATTTATCATTTTCGTTAATAGACTAAATATAAAAAAATTTAAGCTGATTTTTAATTTTAAAAATGTCAAATGACTTTAAAAAAGTTACCTCACTAATTTTTACCCCTCAAACCCAATCCAACTAAAAGTAATTCAATTCTTCTTTTATTGGATCTATTCTAAACTCATTTTATGGTGGTAGAAGAGGGATTGGGACTTTTCATTTGGATCAAGTCTAGAGGGTAAAAAAATAAATGGTATTTTTATTTGGATTAAGTCTAGAGTGGCATTTTTAAAATTTCAAAGAAAACAAGTTTGGGAATTTTTAATTTGTAAATATAGGCGATTAACAAAAGAGTAAAATATGCATTTATTTGTTCTAGATAACGAGTGCCACCATTTGTTAAATGAAGGAGTATATAATACTTACAAACAATAGTATATCCGCTCTAAATTTAAAGGATGAAGAATATTTACCTTTTTTTCAAACAATAATATACTTATAAATTACAATTTTGTTTAGAAAAGTGTTGAGCTCACCAATCCAAGCCGGCTCTCAATGTTTGTTTTTCTATGGATGAGTGACCCTCTTGGAATTTTAGGTATTTGCATCCCTTATTTTCTAGACCCCATTTAAGGGATTATGTTTTGGGTGTGTTGTTGTTCAACGCGCGTTAATGTATATTTGAAAATATAAGCTTAACATACTATTTGCATTAATCCAATTGTAATTATCTTTAGGCATAATATATAAATAGGCAATTAAATTTGAGCATTTAAAGAAATTAAACGCTCAAACTTTGAGCGTGCACAACTAGGCACTTCATCTTGACAACTAAACACTCCAACTAGTATTTATTGTGTCTCATAGACACCGTCTTTGACGTGAAGTATAAATTTTGAAAGTGTCTAGATGATCATTTTGTAAGTTGGAGTGTTAAATTGACACAGTGGATACAAGTTGAGGTGCCTAGATGTGCACTCTCAAAGTTTGATGGTTGGTACTAGTTTAGGCCAAATTTGAGTGTCTATTTATATATTATACCTTACTCTATGTAATAAAACTTTCATAATTTTGTCATTAAACTTTCTCATTTTTCGTGTTAGGCCATGCTTGAAGCCATCATCCAGTTTAAATAAATAAAGATGAACTTAAGATTTTATCATTTAAGACATTAAGGGTAAGTATGTTCCGAATAAGTGTATGTGTAAATAATTGGGATATATAATCTTTTGATTTCGTATTATAATTGTTGAAATTTTAAATAATTATGAAGTATAGTATTTTCATCGGTGACACATATGGTTGGAATCAGAATTTGGTCCACCCCATAAGGGGGATTTAAGGCCCACTAAGTTATTAAAGTAACCTATTTTTTCTAAGTACTTGCAACCAAAATATACTTTCTATCGTATATTTATTTTAGGCTCTCCTACGATAATTAGGGTTATTAAGTTGTGGTTTAGGGGTTGCGAGTCGCCTAGTAGTTTCACTGCCCCGGTTCATCCAATCTTTCGTGTGATACACGAAACATGTAAGTTCATTTTATGATTGATGTATTGTAACATTTCACTTATGAAGAGTTCTTTAAGAAAATTTTGATATTTTGGGCCAAACCACATTAAATGAGAGATTTAAATTGCTTCAGAAATTAATTCTTTTTTTCCTACCAAAATAAAATTTCGAATGTCATTTCTCATATTTGAACCATTTGTTCTAAAATCTATAAATAAGTACTAAGAGGCAAGACCTTCATTTGTGGATTTCTATCTGTCTAATTGAAATGACAAGGTATGTTAGGTTTCTCTGTCTTTTTTCTTCTTTTTTGATTCTTTTATATAGAATTTATTGATATATGACTACTTATCTTTGATCTTTTCCCTTTTTGAATAGTGTTTTTGCAAATCTAGAATGTAACACAACTTTGAATTCTGAGGATGTATAAATTCTTCCTTTTTCTCATGAAGTTTTGTTTTAGATTTATATGTTATTATTATTGAAAGAAGTTAAGGTCACGGGAAATGGATTTAAAGCTAAAGTCTTTTCTTATGTTGATTGATTTAATTTTATGTGTGTAAAGAACTATAGCCCGAAATATAAGTCTTTCTCCCTCTTTTTTTTTTTTCATTTTGATTTTTCATTCTTTTATAGTCGATGTGAGTGGCTTAAAGTAGTCAATAGTGGTGGCGGCGGTATAGGTCATTGTCGGTTGTGATTGTGTAGTGGTAGGTAGCGTTACAAATGTGAAAAATAAAGTTAATTCTAGAAACAAATATCAGTTCTAATAAAACAAATAATATTAAAAAAATTTAATTTCCAAAGATATTTTCTAAATCGTAAAAAGTTTGAATAGTTGTGAAGTTCTATATCTCTTTAAATCGTACTTTATAATTAGCTTCTCTTTTAGTTGCTTATTTTAAAGCCTTAGAATACATCAAATATAGTCTATTAAATGAAGGAATGAGAGAAAATTTAAAATATTTGAGTAGACACATATGTCTTTACGCCCTGAAAATTTCTATCAAAGGTTTGATTTTACTCTATCATGTGTTTTGCTAGGTAGCCTCATTTTATGTGAATAAGTAAATTTTCATTCAACTATTCTACTAGTGTTTGATAACTAGAAAGAAAAAGCCATTCTTGATTTTCCACCATATTTTCTGAGGCTTCTACTCCTAACTCAGCATGAGAATTTCTCACGGTGTAATGGTTGTTTTGGTTCCCGCATTATAAAGTTGAAATTTTCTACGGACTTATATGCTCTTATGCGGTAGTAAATAAGCTTTTGGTTGAAAGATCTTTAGGTATTACGATTAGTATTATGATTCGTATCATAGAAGCATAGTCATCTCAATCTTATTATGTTGATTGACTATTTTGAAAGTGAGGTAGATATGTTCCTAATATATAATTATCTCCCAGGAGATAACTTGGAGAAATTTATACTAGAAAGAGTCAATAGAACCTTTGACTTTAAAGTTTTATACAAGAATGCCACACGACATTACTCTTTGCCATTGCTTATCTCATGATCAATTCATCCCCACATATTATCCACCATAATGTAGTCAAGTAATATATTGTTGGATAATGAACTTAATACACATCTCATGTAGATTTCGGGTTTTGTAACAACTTTGGAATATGGTCTAACATATGGTTGTGCGAGTTACGATTACATTGAATCACTTGCACAATCATAAACATGTATACACAACTATATGTTAGAACATACTGCGGAAATTTGCGTACAGAATTAGACAAATAAGCATTAAGTTCATTATCCAATATATTGCGACTTCGGTATGGCGATGTATGTGAGACACGTGATCATGAAGATGAACAAATGCAAAGCGATATCTAGAAGCGTCTTGTGTAGTACTTTAAAGTCAAAGTCTGATGTCTATCAGGTATGAATACCTCAGTTACCTCTAGTGATATAATTGTATATCGAGGAGCATGTACGCTGTACAAAATGTGTCAGTGTAATATGTGGGATGGTGTGCTTCTAAAGATACAGTCTCGACATGGGCCAGGGCACTGCCTGACATCTTTCCAACAAAAAAACCCTCTTCTGTCGGTGTAAGTCCATAGTCCATGAAGGCTCGGCTTTATATGTTGAATTAAAAAACCACCATTTATAGTGCAGCAAACATCCTCCCTATCTTAAGAAAACTATTAACACTCTTATGTCATTGAATTATGATTTTCACTTGATTAAATTTATGTCCACAGAGGCATCTCTTGCAATTATTACATCACGCCCTTGGTTTTATTGGATCCCGATACCTCGGCTTATTCTTGTAATGGGAGACTAAATCGATCATCTTCGACACCACGTAAACTGCTATTATAGCAATTTTGTAATTGAGGTTTTATCTTTATTTCATCTTGATTTTGTTCTTCCAAACACTTGGCATAGGCTGAGTTACAAAGATTCCCTACTTTCTTGGGAGTCTTTGAGATTGATAGTTATTTGTTGATCGGTGTCGACCTTGACTTGAGAGTAATCACCATTGTTCCAAAAACACCATATATGTCCATTATAGTTAGCCATACGGGTGTTTTAAAATCAAAGTACCTTTTGTATCCTTCAATCTTGCTCACATCGATAAAAAGGCTCATATATAGCCACATATGACATTTTGTTGATGTTTGATAAGTTTTGAGTCTAGATATTAACTTTTTAATCTTACCCTCCATATATTCCAAAATATAACACTAATCATGGATAGAAGGGAAACACTTTATCAGTGTGATATTCCTTTTTGTGTAATTGTATGTCTTAATTGGTACGTTGTATCATTATCTCTTCCACATTTGTAATCAAACTAATTAAACAAATAAATTTTTATCTATATAGTTTATTAGATTCTATTATATAACCTTTTGTTCGTAAACAACATTTTGATGTTTATTTTGTTAGAATATAATTAAAATTAAAGTCATCATCATTTCAAGATTTATCATGTCAAATCAATAGAAAAATAATAATTTTGGCTTAAAACATACTAAATCCAAATATAAGAACATATTAAATTCTTTAGTCATGTGATTTTTGATCAAACGAAAGAGACAAATCTAAAATTTAATTGTAATGAGTGCACCATATCGGGGGTTGGTATTTTATAAGTTACATAAAAATAATAGACACATTCTCTAACTTATGCCACTAATATGCCATGCACTTTAATATTTTTAAATAATAAATGTTTATACTATAACCACGATTTTAATATTTAAGACTATTCGGATAAAATAAGTTCTTAAATCTTAATGAAAATAAATGTACTTAATTCCCAAGAGGCCTAAATCATTTAGATTCAAACCTCCATTAAGTAAAATAAGGTCTTTGAGGTGGTAATCATTGTAGAAATAATAAGGTAAATTGTTTCTAGACATTGCAATTTTAAACTTTAGTCAATTTTTAAAAAATATTTAGGTTAGATTTAACTAACTTGATATAGAATTTAACTAACTTGATATCATTGTTCCTGTATTTTCTTCTTCTTCTCTATGGTTTTGAAGTTTTAAACTTCAAAAACCTAACTTCCCTTGAGAGGGTTTGAAGTTTGAAGTCAAAGATTTAAGGATCTCTTTGGAAGTATATTTTGTAATTATTTAGAAGGGCGGAGGTTTGACTCTGGCAGTGTGCTTACCCCACTCATACGAGATCTGTTGAGACTTTCATTAAGACTATTTTTTTTTTAAATTCAACCTCTACAAACCATTAAATAAAAGTACTCACATCATAGGAATGGAATAAAAATAATAATAGTGCATTTCACAGCAAGTCATCATAGTTCATTTTTCCATTGAACTTGATTATATGATCTCTAGTCCACTAAGTTGGGTTTCCTGCGCCCCCATAAGACTCTAACAATTTTAGAACTTCAATCCATCCCCTTGATGTGCTTTAGACCCTTTATCTTGCAAAGACCTTAGTTCGTTCATCTGCAAGATTATCAAAAGATTTGACATAATCAATGTTACGGTACCACTTATCAAAATGTGATCTCCATGATAAAATGCTTTCTCCTGTAGATTACGAATTTACCATTGTAATACTTGGTTTTGTACTCTACTAATAATATTGGTGCTATCATAATAAATTAAAATTATAGAAATTGATAAGTAAATCTCTAAATCGAGTTTACTTTTCACTAGAAGCTAAAACAATAAACCTAGCCTCAGCGTTTTAGAGTTTGCCATATTAATTTTTACTTTGAAACAGACCGGCACCAAGACTTCTCATACTGCATCCAAAAAGCCTTTGAGTACAACGGGATCTTTTTATAAAACAAGCCACAAATTTTTATATCGAAGTAAATATACCTAGTTTACGTGTAAAGTACTTCTTCACATAATACTCGAAGCCAAGTGCATTCGAGTCACATATTTCATGTTTTTGATTGGGCTAGCATACTCCCTTTTTAAAATTACATCATTCTCATATATTTGAATTAAAAGGAGTCGTGTACAATTAATAAAATTGTACTTTACAAATTTTCAACAAAATGTTACTTGTCAAGAAAATTTCATCACGTATTTTTTGGTATTTTTATTCCAAGAATGAAATTTATCTCACCCAAATAATTCATGACATAGTGGCTATTCAACATATTTTTATAGTTTCTTTGATGACACCTATGTTAGAGTCAAACATCATATGCAACCAATATATAACACGTGAATTATTTCAATATGTACTTGTAACACTTTTTTTCTTAAAAACATTCTCAAAGACGCAAAAATCACATTTTTCATGATGAATATTTTTTCATTTCATCAACCGCACTATTTTAAATTTAATGAAAATAAAAATTCATGGAAAGTAGTATCCACTTTATTCATGAAAATATTAGGTAACTTTTTTTTACCTCTTTTGGCAGATTGGCAAGTAGAAAATATTTTACCTGTTCATCTCTTCCTTTTCTTTTCTTGATGAGATATAGTATTGTTGAAGCATGGTGATGTTGAGATCTCTTATCTTGATATTACGCAAAATTTTAAAGCTAGCCAACAAGTATTGAATCTCCTCAGAATTGTTGGTGATATCGTAAATTATAGTTGAAATTAAAATATACAAAAGAGAATGAATTAATATTCGAGTGAGGCACAGGATATCGTTCTCTTTGAGGAGATTCAAGCCCCAGCTGTGGTGTAATCTTCAGATCAACAATAATACTCTTGACTTGTCCTTCCAGGGATACAACAGCCCAAAAACGTCGTATGACTCAAACAACTATGAATTAGTTGAAGAGTCCAAGCTCCACCATAGAACACCTTTCTTCAGCTTAAGAATTACTCTTTTTATTATAGTGAATGATTTGAAGACCTAAATATTTTTCTTTGTCTCAGCTCTATCTTTCACTATACTAATCTCAATATATAATACAATATTTTCCACACTTCTCGTACATCTTCCTCTATTTTTTCCATTCATTAACACAAGGTAGAAGACATCCTTTATATAAATGTAGTATTTCTTCCATCTAGTAAAAATCAAGAAGGTGAATAATAACTTGAGAATTAATTAGGAGTAATTAGTAGGATATAATGTGGTTAGTGGTTGCATGAGTTACAAAAGGAAATAATAACCATATTCTCCACTTTAGACCATAATATGCCATGAACTTTAATATTTTTTTAATAATATTATTAAAACTTTGTTTAGGATTTTAATGATTAAAACTATTTGGGCAAATAAGTCTTAAATGCTTAATGAAAATAAATTCCTTAATTCCCGAGTGAGACATTTATATTCAAGCCTCCATTAAGTATAAACAAATAAGGTCTTTGAGGTGAAATGTTTGTAGAAATAATAAGGTTGTTGTTTCTAGACATGCTAATTTAAACTTTAGTCAATTTATTTAAAAAATTTAAAGTCGATCGGTGACTAACTTGATATTGTTGTTCATCTATTTTCTTCTTCTTCTTCTTCTCACGGGTTTGAAGTTTTAAACTGTCAAAACCTAATTTTAACGAGTGACAGAAGTTTGAACTCAAAGATTTAAGGATCCTTTTGGAAGTATATTCTATAATTGAAATTTTGTAATTATTTAGAATGGCGATAAACAATCTAGTAATTGCACATATAGTAATTATATAGACCTTTCTTTTTGTCATAATATAATTATAATATAAGTTTAGGTGACAAGACAAAAAAATCTTATAAATCAAGAGCCAAAATCAGCAAAACTTAGGTAACTCAATATCACGATCCAAAATTCCACTTGGGCAACAATGGCTAGGGGTGTGCAAAAATCGATTTAACCAATAAAAATTGAATCGAAGAAAATGTTATTGGTTTATTGATATTAGGTTATTGGACTAATGGTTCTTAAGCGATTTTGTAAATTTTTTATAATAAGTGAAATTTTTTAAAATTTTTAATTTTAAAATTTTGGTTAATGGTTAAACCCAATAACCCAATAGATTACACTAAAATTATCTTTTTATCCTTATTTATAAAATATTAACTTTAGATTTTAAATATAAACTTTATTTTCTTTTGCATTTTATAATTATTAGTCTTGATGTCTCTGTTTCTTTAGAGTAGTTGGTTTGGTGTGTGAATTGGCCTTTTCTTGAGAGATTGCTATCGTACTCTTATTGCACCCAAGTTTGCTACTTAATTAGAAAGAGCACAAATTTATTTTAGCAATAACTTATTTTAATTTATTTCTACTTGTAATTCTTGTAGACTTTTATGCATGAAAGTAATGTATATATGAACAAATAAAAATAAGAGAGAAAAAAATTACGAACCATTTTCTTATCGGTTAAACCAAAAAATAAATTGCTAAGGACCAAAAAATCGATTAGCGAAAATCAATAATGAATATCTTATTGGTTTGTTTGTCAATTTATCATATTTACAAACCAAAAATCGATAATACATATAACCAAACCAAACCGGCCAGATAAGCACCCTAACAATGGCGGCACCTAATCAAACTTGTCAGTGAACCAATTTAAAAGTAACCAAGATTGGCGGAACCAATTTACTAATGATATAATGAATAAGAGAAAAACCTTGATTTTCAATATCCTCAGAAAGAAGAAAATCATCTCCCATATAAGGATTACAAGATAAATTATACGGTAAATATAATTAAAAGAAGATTCTAGGCTAATAATATGCAATCTACCTCTACATTGTAAATATAATTAAAAGAAGTGCAGGCTAATAATATATATTATACCTCATAATATATGAAAGATAATTAAAATATACATGGTAAGTACTAGATTATAATTGATGAGTGATTAACACCCCTCTCAAACTAATGGTGGTCAACCGTAGGTTTGCCAATAAAGAACTCATGTTTTCTTCATTTGAGACTTGGTGAAAAATGCGCGAGTTGATCTCTAGAGAAGCGTGAGAGAGGAAATATGATCTTCATCAATTTTTTTCTGAATGAAGTAACAGTCAATATCGATATGCTTGGTTCATTCATGAAAAATGGAATTAGCGGCGATCTTCACATGACTTTCATTATCATGATGCATGGGTGTGAGAAGAAGAAAAGTAGATACAAAAATCAGCCAACAAACGACTTCACTACAAGTAGTCGACTTGTACAGTATTCTTCTTAGGTGGATGATTTGGACATGGTTGCTTGGTTCTTCAACTTCCAAGATAGCAAGGAATTTCAAGAAGCACAATACTCGGTCGAACGACAAATGTCCGGTACCCACCATCGACATCTGAGAAGGTACGCAAGAGAGAGTAGGTGAGTCATGGTAGCAATGCTTAGGCACATCCGTACCGGTAGATGAGAGGTTCCCATCGGTCTTAGAATATTAGTGTTATTGCTCCATGGGTGTATTAGCGATGGTCCACGTCAGTCGGGTAAGCCATGTCCAAAAATTTTGGGTATACTTTCGTTGACAGAAACGGCCACCACCATTACGAGAGATTTCTAGACCTTAAATAAGATGCATGCCCCAAGTCCTTCATCTTCGAAATGAAGATTTTAACATGCCTTTAAATTTGCACCAAAATACCTTCGACATCATCCCCAATAATCAAGAGATCATCAACATAGATTAGTACAAACGAGTCCCTCCTTAAGGCGAGTAGAGAGATAAATAGAGAATAATCATTGTGACTCACATCGATATACCTTGAAGAACAAACTTCAACTTGGAGAACCAAGCCCAGTGAGCTTGCTTCAATCCATAAATGGCCTTCCGTACACCACTAATGGAAGTGGAGAAGCCAAAGGAGCTTCATATACACGAGTCTCGGATAGCTCGTCATTAAGAAACGCATTAGTGAAGTCCATCGTGAGAGGTCACAGTGCCGAGTGCTATGTGACCAATAATGTATGAACGCAATAGTCATTTTAGCCATGGGAGTGAAAGCTTTCTCATAATAGATCCATTACTCTTGCTTTAAACCTTGTGCCACCAAGCAAGCTTTTATCGATCAATGTGCCATCAAACTTTTGCATGAGAGGTTATACCTATTTACATGACCACAATTTGATCGATGGTGTTGGAACCAAATCCCATGTATGATTTCGGGCTAGTGCATCAAGTTCAGTTTACATAGCCAAAGTCCGTTTCTTTATTGTTGGCGATACATTTATAAGATCTGAAATAAAATCAAGTGAGGACAAAAGGATAATCGGGAAGGGTTTGCGGCTCAATCCCGGACGGGTAGTGGCTACATTATGTAGTAGGTCGGAAGGAAAAATGAGAAAAAGAGGGGATAAATGAATCAGAGATGGGACCGGCGTAGGAATTCTCACGCAAGGATCGGAGCTCGTCATCAAAGTAGGATGACAAGTCAAGTCACCAATAGCATACATAGATTACATAGTTGAGGGGAAAGAGCGAGTCCTCAAAGAGAGAACATTACTGAGATCCTCGTTCATTTAGCATCCCAATCATAACAACGATAGCCTTTTTGAGTGTTTGAATATCTTTAAAAAAATACGTATGGCGGACACGACATCAATTTTAGAATTACTTTCAGTCTCGTAAGAAGCACATAACACATACATCTAAAAACACGAAAGGTGTTATACATAGGCTTAGTACCAAAAAGCTTCTATAAAGAGGGTGACTTTGGAAAACCTTAGTAGGCATCAATTAATGAGGTGAGCTGCCATGTGGACACTATCATCCCAATAATTGTGGAAAATTTGCATGAAGTCAAGAGCACGGGCGGTTTTGATAATATGGTGATGCTTCGGCTCAACAACACCATTTATACGAGGCTGGTGAGACGAGTTACCGATGGAATGACACCTTGATGTGAATGCTCAAAATTTTTAGAGATGTATTCATAAATCTGAGTCCATGCGAAGGATCTTTATATTTTTCTCAAATTGAGTATGGACCATGGCATAAAAATATTTAAAGACCCTAAATACCTCAGATTTGTGTTTAAGAAAGTAAACCCATGTAAATTGAGATACATCATCCACAAATATGACATAGTAAAAATTTCAGTGTGACTTGGAGCTCGTGAGACCCCGAACATCAAAGGTGAATAAGTTCAGGAGGTAGTATGATGGATGCTTTTATTAAATGGCAACAAATGTGATTTTGCAAGAACTCAAGATTCACAATCAATAGTAACATTATTCTTAAGTTTAATTTAAACACTAAATTACTAGAAGGAAACAAAAACTTGAGATTCTGAGTATGAGGATGTCCCCGGCGCCTATGCCACAATTTGCAAAGAGCATTGGGTGAGGTTGATCTCTGAGAAGACGGAGAAAGAAAGCACTTGTGAGAGTCGGAGGATGAGCGAGATCAAAGATGAAGAGTTCCCCTTGTACTTATGCTTGACCAATCACCTTTTCTAGGTTCTCAAATCTGAATAAGAAAACCATTCGGTGAGAAAGAAACTAAACAATGTTTCTTAACAAAGTTATTAACATAAATCAAATTAGCGGATAGTTTAGGGGCATAAAGAGCATCGGATAAGACTAGAGGGGAGAAGAACCGGGAGATAAATTATAAAGTGCCACTCCTACATGTAAATACAGGTTCATTCCATTGGCAACAACGATAGTGCCGGGGACGAAAAAAGGCTTTGAGGAAGCAAGGTTGTCAAGTCACCGGAGTCATGTGATGAGTGGCGTCGGAATGTCTGTAATTCAAGGAGTAGTCAACAAACTATACATGGTAAATAAAATTAAAGAAGATTCTAGGCTAATAATATGCAGTCTACATCTACATAGTAAATATAATTAAAGAAGATTCTAGACTAATAATATGCATTCTACCTCCTAATATATGAAAAATAATTAAAGCTATACATGGTAGGTAAAAATTACACTTTATGGTGATTTACATATACAACATCTAGAATGCTGGAATAATCTCGAATACTCTCTCACGAACTCGCAACATATCAATTCAACTTGCATACAAATGTGCAACAAGTGTAGCATAGGTACAACATGTACTCAAAAAATATCATTGGCATACTCAACAAAAACGGTGACAAGGTTGAACTTAAAAATATGTGGTTTAACTTGAATAGTTACAATTTTAACAAATATAGAAGTTAACAATCCAAATAAATCAACCAAATCAACATAATAATTACACACAAGTACAATATATGATATAATATACATAAATAACAGTCAATGAATCGGTGATGCAACATGAACTCTTTATCAAACCACAATTCAGTATTCAAGGCAACCAAATCAACATAATAGTTATGCACAATTCCAACATATGTAGTAATATGCACAAATAGAAGTAAATGATTCAATGGTGCAACACTAACTCTTTATCACAACATAATATTTTCAACACCACACATTGTATCGGTTAGGAGTATGCAGGAAGACTGATGACCCCTTTGCAGACAACCACGTTGTTCACATATTTGTATGAAGCAAAATCTCATCGAGCCATAATTATATCAATCGATGCAAGCAAGTTCCCTGTCATGTCATAACCGAAATGAAATCAAAGTGCGGAACAAGATCTCATCTTGTCATAATCAAATTAATTTGCGTGCAAGACAAGATTCCATCATTTCGTAATCAAAACCATTAGCACGGAACAAGATCTTATTACATAATCCAAATCAATCAATCTCGAACAACCGGTACATATATCTCATGAAATAAACATGAATTATACTATTATATGGCATATAAATGCTACATGAAATGAATCTGTCCAGCCCAATAGCCAGCATAAAATACACAAAAGTATTCTAGATGGAATCCTAGCATGAATCAATGCTAAATATTCTTTATTTAATTAGCATATTCATTAAGCATTTAACAACCTCTTAAAAGAAATTTACTATTTTACAAGCGGAAATTTCTCACTAAAAATGTTTAAAAGTATCTATATTCTCACTAATATTTTGATTGGATTGATGAAAAAATAATAATATTTTTTTTCACATGGCGAAATCATGAAGCTTCCTATTCTCTTATTAAGAATGTTGTTCCCACGTGCATTTTTTTCTAGTGAACCAATTTGGTGGAAAATAAGTGAGAAAATCATGTTTTTAACAAAAAAATTTCATTGATTTAGGTAAAATAAATCTCTATTTCTACCACTTAATTGACTCAGTTGGTAACACGGAAAATAGGAAAAAATAGTTAAATACCTAACATGGCACACGATACGCGCAAATACTTATCACCTTGTCTATATGTTACCACCATATACATATTGTCCATGGCGAATGGAATACGGTCGAGATACGAGACCTAAAACCACGAATACCTCCAAGTGAGCCTATGAGCACAGAACATAACAACTAAAAGGCATACGTCAAGCGGAATCGATAGCTGAAACATTAATAGCGAAGTCGAATAGCATAACAATCATAAACAAATCGACATTCGACAAGCTGAAAATTTATATATTGTTTGATAAGCCTCTACTACTTTACGATGAGGTGATAAGACAACCTCCCAAACCGGCTCGCTAAAGTTTTAAAAATGAAATATAACAAAAATCAATACTAAACTAAGGGTCCTCGGAAGATGAGGACTCTGTGATGGAAGCTGGCGCTAGCGGTTTGGAAAGTTAGACTAGCAGTGGGGCGAGAGTCGATAGTTCGGATCTGTATCATAAAATGATACAACATAAGATTATCTTGTCATTACTTGGAATGTACCGAGTGTTCAAGGTAAGTAAAACAAAGAGTAAGTATTGGCGAAATTATGCATATAAACATAAATCATAAGATCATGAGGTAAGGACTTCATCTTCCAAGTACGAATCTAAAACATGTTTATAGTCATAAATTGATTATCATAGTTGTATAGGATGATCCAAAGCTGAAAATATAAATTATATGACTTGTCATATTTGGAATCATAAGTAAAAGCTCATAAACTTGTCATTGAGTCAAACCGTTGTAAAACATAATATCGTAAGTCATAAACAAGAATAAATAAAATCATGGGGAACAATGGGAGACTCGTCACAACAGAGCACCATCACGATAGACCTTATGTGATGCCCCAACTATCATACTCAAATGGGTGAGAGCCTTCCAAAATCTTGTCGGGGCTAATTTAGGATCACTACCATGATATTGATATCAAGATGAAGGCCCCTTGCGGAGCGGACTCTCTTGAAGGCCTGAATAAATATATATAAACCTACATTGGCACGTAGTTGCAGGATCGAGGCAGCAGAAACCCAAGCCTACTCAATGCGAGTCATTACTCTGAAATATGCGCCCAGTGCTCCATCATTTTCAACGAAACTGAAATCATAATCCACATTGCATAGTCTAAATTACGAATATAAGTCTTGACTCCAAAACATATCATAACCTGATATTATTAGCCTTGACTAAATCATTTAAACATACTTAACTTGTGTGAAGCACCCAAATCTTAAAAATCATACATTCTTGAAATAGACTTCATATGTTAAAATCATGGATTCATATACGGGTAATTCATAAACATTCATTCATGCTAGATATCTCATCATACTTGAAATCATGAATCATAAACTTGGATTTTCATAAAACTTACATAATAGGACATAATTTTCTAAAACATAAAATCATGTATTTATAATCAATTCGTATATAAAATCTGCCCATGAATCTCAAAACATGTTTTGGAACATGAAGGGAATTGACCCATAAATAAATCATAGGAAATTTCATAAAATTGGGTTAAAACCCCATAAGATCATAAACTTGGAGTAGGACTTGAATTCACGAACTTAAGGAGAAATTTTTGCATGAGTGTGAAAGGAACTCCAACTCGTATCTCATTACACAGGGTAAACTAAATCTCGACTTGACTTTGGAAGACAAGAGATTTGGGAAGAATTGATAGGATTATAGCTTGATTTCGCAGGAAAAATGACCTTTGCGAGTCACCACGAGGGACATAACAAGTTGTTAGGTCTCGACGGCTCGTTGTCTCCTCATCACCCTATAGAAATTTGCAATTTCTTTCCAATCTTGTCAGTAGGCAGTCGACAGAAGAGACATGAAGTGACACCACGACTCGTCCCTCCACCGTTAGTTCCCTGCGAAGAGTCACTGATTCCAACTCTTGCTCCTCCCAATGAGGGCTCAGCAATTCTCTAGGTGTCATGATAGGTTGTTCCTCAGCCCATTGCCTTTTCTAACTTCCCAACACGGCACCCAGCTTGAGTCACACGGCGAGTCGTTCTATGTTTGTCTGATTCTCATGCTTTCTCGATTTAAACCACGGATCTAATTTTAGGAACTTTTGGGATGTACATAGTATATTCCAATTAATATTTAATTAGGAAAACTTTTCTATTAAAATCAAATATTAACTTACACGGTCTGACAAGAGCTTCAATCTTCCCAAAAGCTTTTATGACATTTAAAATCCATCAAATGAGTCGAATCTATTCAAAATTTACTCTAATAAATTAAATAAGCAAGACAATATCCATATTAGAAGTCAATAAAAAATCAAACCCGAACTCTAAAATCAAAATCTAAAATTGATTTCAAAATTAGGTTACCCTTGTTAGCCCATTATAATTGTTATGATTAGCCTTGCAAGTTTTAGGTAGTATTATGCCTATATATATAGGCACCCCGCTTCCCGTTCTAGATTATTGTCTTCTATTCTCTTATGAAACTTTGTAGTTAGCCTTTTGACTCTTGTTATTCAAAAAACCCTTGTTACATATCAACATGGTATTAGGCAGGTCCATTCGTTTGGGCTCCGAGTCCACGCTCTAGTCGGGCACAGGCGTGAAGGAAGTGTTCGTAGGTTAAAGTCCCACATTGGTTGGGGAATGGTGATGGTTTGTTTATGGACTTGGGCAATCTCCATATGAGCGGCTAGCTTTTTTGGGTTGGGTTAGGTCCGGGTGTCATATAATTTACGGCGACGGGATCATAGCAACGATAACACTTCACCTCCCGACACACCATACCCCGAAAACACACATATAGCTGATTTTGGCTCCGACTATTATCGCTCAACGAGACCCATCGGGGATTTGTTTTTATCTTACACACCCATCGACGGCCAATCATGTTTGCAGGTGGGAGGGTAACGAATCCCATGTGTGTGTACGAAAGAGCGATGAGTTATAGCCAGCTAACGTGCAACACGAGGATCGAGACCTGACCCTCTACATGGGAGTACCGGGTTAGAATGATTGATGTATGTTTGTAATAAAGGAAAAATGGGGGTGAGTAGAATAAGCAAAATCGGGTAGTTTGGTGGACTTACTATGACGAGTAGACCTCCTCGGAGGTGGTGGATCTCGATTTCGGGATGGAGTTCCAGGACACGGAGGCGGGGTGAAGCATTGTCAGCGGCCCACGTTGGGTGCCTGGAGTGAATCCCAGCCCAGAACCTCTTAGTAATCAATGCCAAATGGATCAATACAGAAGATCGACTTAGTAACATCATGGGATTTAGTTGGGAGTGAATAGAAAGGAATGTGCTCCCAGGTGACATCTTAGTAAGAACATATAATTTACAGTGACAGGATCATAGCAGCGATAACCTTTAAATCAACACCATACCCAAAACACATATAGATGATTTTGGCTCCATTATTCGTTCAACATGAGGACGAAGAATTGTCAGTACATCAAACTCGTAATGCGAGTAATCTAAGCATGTGACCATATAATTTGATGGAATCCACGAAGTCGATACGGGTAGAATACGATTGATCACGCTATACAGCAGTTAGAATTTGCTTCTCCCAAAAAGTACTAGGAACCTCTGCGAGATAATAGTAAAGGTGTGCTATCTCATCAATATGACGGTGTTTCCTTTCGGCAACAGATTCTACTCAGGAGTATCTTTGTCTGAGATAGTGAGTGCATGGTACCATGAGAGGCAAATAGCGAGTAAAATCACTAGAGTATATTACCACAGTCACACACAAGAAGCACTTTCCTCACGGCCAATGTTTGCGTTTTAGCAAGGGCTCTAAAATTGCATGCGAAGTCAAACACACGCTTCATAAGATAAACCCGGGTATCTGGTATAGTCATCTATGAATGAGAAACATAATAGTTCGAACCACCCTTAGTGAATATTGGTCCCATTACATCGGGAATGAACTAATGTCAAAGGAAGCATTGAATAAGACACGCACATTAAAAGGTAGGCGGGAAAAATTTTGCTAGGTTACAAGCCATACAATGAAATGTGGAAATTTAAATGACCCAAAGCACTAGTAGAGGCTAAACGTAAACGTGACAGCATTACATGTCCCAGCCAGAGATGCCCGAATCGCTTTGCAAAGACAAAGGACTCAGGCCACGAAAAGAAGACAAATCAGTAGGCTGACCTTGACGAGACACTTTGAGACTCTCGGGACATAGAGTTCCCAGACCTACGGCTTGATCAAATACTGCCTTACGAGTGTGTTGGTCACCATTTAACACAAACGAATCGAGAAAGAATACCCAACCGGTCTACACAGCGGCGCGAAGCAAGATTAAAAGCAAGTTTAGGAATATAATAGACATCAGACAGGGTTAATGTGAGTAGTAAGCAGGGAGCCAACACCCTCATTGGCATAGATGCTTAACCTTTGGCGGTATAACAGTGGTGAAATGGGTGACAGACAAGCGATGACAAACAATGTGACATATGATGGGTCGCACGATCGAATCCAAGGATGGTGATACCTAATGTCTTAGGAAATTTGGACTGAGTTGGATCTTACGACATAGGTAGGATTGGAGGCGATAAGCGTACGAGAAATTTGTTGAACTGCAGGGGATCGATGCGGAGGCTAATGCTAACGAATGGCATCACGATGGTGCACTCCAGTGGCTCACGCTGTGGAGGGGCGTGGAGGGTACCAAGGAGTGTGGTGTCCATTCTTCACATTCTTTGACAGACTTAGCCTTGTTGAGTAACAGCGGACCTTTGAGCCTTCGATGATTTTTATAACTTTTGCAAAATGCACACTCATCAAATGCAACTTTGGGAGGTCATCGCGATTGATTGGAAGTGCGAACGGTGTGGTCTAGACTGATCCGGTGAAACAACAAACACGAGGTAGTAGGTGTTTTCGACCCTTTATCCAAT
The DNA here is from genome assembly GCA_018107945.1 of Datura stramonium. Classification (NCBI taxonomy): domain Eukaryota; kingdom Viridiplantae; phylum Streptophyta; class Magnoliopsida; order Solanales; family Solanaceae; genus Datura; species Datura stramonium. The sequence goes on from JACEIK010007248.1 coordinate 21,192, forward strand.
TGAGACTTGATCTGAGTCTCTTCACCACTTGTCAGTTCATGGACAAGTTGAATCAAGCTTGTTGGGAGGAGATCGATGAAGTTGTTCCATGTAGTCGCTTCAAAATCGAATGCAATGCATCAAAATTGAACCAAACGTTGTTCTTTCCTCCTAACTTCAATATCTGTTGACCTTTCAGTGTGATTCGGTAAGGGCAAATTGATCCTGAATCAGACATAGCAGTATAAAAATCTTAGAGTACTGCTTAGCATTCTATTGAAACACGAATATCGTATTCTAAGCAAGTCTTTAGCATAGTGGTAGTGTACGGTCTCCAAGTGATCAGTTTCTTTTGTTGTGTCATATTTGGCCAATTGCATACCAATTGGTAGTGTGAGTTGTTAATCCAAGTATTAACCTTGGAGTTAACGGTTTCCATAAATCCCACAGGCAATACAAAATCCTCGGCCTTCTCATCCTTAGGTTTAGATTTAACTTGATAACATAGCCTATAATTCTTTTTTGAAGGTCATTGGCCTTAACTCCAATACGCATAATTTTGCCATCTAATTGAGTGTTAATGGGTGGAGAGAATCATCTTTACTGACCATATTGACAGATCAAAAGTGAATACGGCAAGATAAGCAACCCCACAAGCAACAATGAAAACAAAATACCTAGTCCAAATCAAACCAAGCCAACTTTCTGCTTAGTCAAATCAAACCAAACCAACACTTGGCAACGTAGATCTAAACGGATCTAGCAGGCGGCAATCCCGGAAAACAACGGTTAAGTCACCTTTTTTGGTGGATTTGCTACAAATAGGGAGGATCGATTTACAAGGCTAGACTTGTGGCAAAAGGGTATTCATAAAATATGATATGGACTTATGAGGAGACCTTTGCCACAGTGACAAAGATGAAGACTATTAAGCACTATGATTCATCGTTACTTTTGGATCGACGGTGGAGATATTTCAAATGGATGTCAAAGGTATATTTGAATGGTGATCTCAACGAGGGGAAGTGTATATGACTCCTCCATCGAGATGATAACAATGGGGTGAAGTTTATGGCTTTGAAAAGCTCTATATGGTCTCAAGCAAACCCACTCCAGTGCCCAGTTTGAGAAATTCTCCCTTTGTGATTACTTCCCTTGCGGCTTTGTCAGTAACCATGATTCGGCATTATTTGTTAGAAGTACGAATCACAAAGTAGAATCCTTTTGTCCTTATGTGTAGATGATATGGTTATAATGAATTGATGATCATGATGGTATTGAGTCATTGAAGCATGATTTGGCTCATGGTTTCCATGAAGGACTTGGGCACCTTTCGTTATTTTGCAGTGTGAGGTGGCTCGGCCTAGAAAGGATATCTTCTCTCCTGGAACTAAGTATATATACGACTTGTTTAGCAGGCGTGCCTTTTCGACAGATTTGCGGATACCACTTGAAACCAACGCACTGTACTCTCCTAGTGATGGTGTTTGGTTAACGGATCAAGTCTTTATATCAGTTTGTTGTAGGTAGCTCGGTGTATCTTCACAGATTTACTCGCCGGATATAGCTCATACGGTTCACGTTGTGCTTGATTTATTCTTTTGCTCCTACTTGATTGCTTGGGAAGTTTGTACCAAGTATTTATCTTCGTAGCACAGGTTTGGGAACCTCTTGTTTCCTCGACATAAATACTCTCAAAGATTCTGGCCTATAGTGATGTTGATTGGGATGATGATCGCAATGATCACAAATCCACCATGGTTTTTAGTGTGTTCCTTGGAGATTCTTTGATATCATGAAAGAAGCGAGAAACAAGATGTTGTCTCTAGATCTTCCACGGAGGCTGAGTATCGTGCTATGATAGTGACTACATTTGAGATTGTTTGGTTATCTTTGAAAGCTAACTGCGAGATATGGGAGTTCACATTTCTCTGCCTCTCCCCATTGTGATAACGAAGTGCGATGCAAATTGCAAAATCTATTTCCATGAGCGGACGATGCACATTGAGATTGATTGTCACTTCACTCGTCATCATCTCCATTTAGGACCATATCGCTTCCTTTTGTTCCATCGGCCTTGAAGATTGCCCAACCGCACTACATTTCAGTGGCGTCTGATTTACAGTTTCTTGTTGACAAACTCTCAATGCTTATTATTGTCGCATTGTGAGTTTGAGGAAATGTTAGCCATATTATTTATTCCAGCCCATATAATTTTAGGAGATGGGCCTTAGGGTTTAGGTAGTCTTATGCCTATTTATAGGCACCTTCTAATCTAGATTATTGTCTTCTATTCTCTTATGTAACTTTGTAGTTAGCCTTTTGACTCTTTCTTTTCTTGTTCTTCCAAAGCCCTTGTTTACATATCAACAACCCCTTTCCCCAAAAGATGCTTTAAATCTCTTGCAAAAGTTCAACAAAATTAGCCAAATCGAGATATCCAAATCCATAATTTTTAGTGTCTTAACTTATAGCTAGAAACTCTATTTTTACACTAAGAAAACAAGGATAAAACATCTAAATCACGTGGGTAATTAAAATAAAAAAATTAAATGCGAGTTTAAAATCCTTAACCCAACTCAAATGGTGAAAATCTCCTTAACATTGTTGGCTTGAGTTTAAAATTCTCAAAAAAATTTGGAAATGACATGAAAATCTCGACTTTCAAATTTTATATCTGCCCAGGAACCAGCCCTCTGCGTGAGGATTGGCTGATAAACTCAATGAACTTTAAGTTCACTAGTGCAAGTCCTCATGTCACAATTTGAAGCATACATACGAGTCCATAATCATCATAGAAATCTATAGAAAACCTTCAAATTATGAACCTAAGTTTGCTTTTTCAATTATTTGACTTTGATAAACTCTATGAACTTTAAGTCACTAGTTTAGGTCCAAGTGTTCCAAAATGCCCCCCATCCCCAGCAGGGCAGAGCCCCACCCACAGTAGGTCACCAAATCACCAAATAAACCTATGAAAAGTCTCAAATAGAGAAAAAGGGTCATAGAATTCAAAGCATTGATTGTCCTAGTGATACCCCAGATATTTTAATTTATAAACACTTTTGATTTAATGAATCCCATTATTACACTATTGTATCCCAATATATATTGTGATCCATAAAAGTATCCTCCTAAAAAAAAAAAGCGCCAACTCCATTTTTTCTATATTCATCCTTTTTCATATAATAATTTCTAAAAATTATATTTTTTTGAAAATAATTTTAAGGATACTTTAGTCATTTAAATTTTTGTGTTCAAACACACCATTCATTGTAGTTTGAGAACTTCTACCTTCATTATTAGTTTGAGAACTTCTACCAAAATATGTAATTATATATACTATAAAAAATCAAACTCAACACCTGAAAGTGTTCTTCAACATCTGATGCTCATTAGTTACTTCTAATCAACTAACTCAAACGACCTCACAACATTGCTATAAATCATCTATAGAGGGGAGCATTGGCAGGGATAGATTAACAGTAGGGTAAGGGTGATCAGCCGAACACCCTTTGTTGAAAAATTATACAGTATATATAGGTCAAAATATTACTTTATATTCGTATATATAGTATTTTGAATAGTACCCTTTAATATAATAGAGAGTTGTATCTCAATGACAAAGAGTATGCATAAATCTTTAGGATGTCCAACGGTCAACTCCTTGTGTCAACATTATTTACTTTAATATCTTGTGGCCAGCCTCTAACCTCCTGAAACCAAAATACAAAAAACAGAAATCTAATTAGTACAGTCGAGAGCCATAGCTTAGCGGTAAAAATGTGCACCATGCTGTAAGATGCCCAAGTTTGATTTCCCATGTCCACATATTTGTTATATTATTTTGCAGCCTGTCTATTTTGCTTTAAAATTGTGCCTAAGATCTAATTTCGTAAAAGTATCATGTTTAATTAAAAATTATTATAAAACAACATATTTCGTACTATTTTTAATGAGTCTATTATAAAAATAGTTTAAAAGATGAAATCTTATCGAGTACAATTGTAATAGTATATTTGAATTATGGTTTCAAAGTAACGTATGAAGATATTAAAGATTTTACTCTTTTAACTAACTCATATCCTGTATTCGATCCATTGATAAGACAAATTATCTCTTAGAATAAATGTGCTTATCCAATCTAAGTCACTAATTCCTAGAGAACTTCTTATGAGAAATCCTATGTCTTACAAATCTTTGCAGCTAGGCAGTTCACATGCTATGGTTGTTGAAGGTCCTCTGTTGGTCACAGCTTCAGCCCAAAACCATTTAGCCAACCCATTGATTTGTTGTAATGTATCGGAATAGTCAACTCTCTTCTGATTTCATTTCCAGCACAATATATAGTCTTCAAGTTCCTTCATGTACTACTCACCTTAGGCAAAGGAGAGTCTAACAATTCCATGGCTGCAAAATCACCATGAAAATTGATGATTGGCCATGGATTCTCTCATCCCCTTCGAGGATTATCCACGTAAAATTATGTGTTCTTTTTTTTTAGTTATTGTTATTTTCATTAATTGTTGTCTCATAACGGAACTAGCGCAAGAGACATTGAATTCAATCTTTGACACTAGAAAAAACCACATACCTACTAATTAATAAAATTGAGATTTTGTAAGATAATAGTCTCTTTCCTACCACTCAGACTAATTAATTTGGTTTTAAACTCTCCTTTGCAAGACAAATATGCTTGAATAAAGAATGTTTCTTGATATATACTTCCATCAGTCCATGTGATGTATCATTTATTGTTTATATAATTAGTCGCCTAATATTGAATTCCCCTATCGACTTTGTTGACCTGCTGACCTGACTCCTTTTGATAACTCATTTTCTTCAAATAATAATATTTTGTTTGTAAGCTAATAATTGTATCTCTTTCCACTACTAATTAATTTGATTACTTCCATGTAGTGTTACATTACTGAATTCCCCCATCGTCTTTGTTGACCTGACTCCTTTCTATCTATATATAAACCAAACACTTCATTCTTCCTTTCTATCATACCTTACTTCCATCTCTTACTAACCTATTGGAATTGAATTGAAAGTTTCTTGGTTCCATAATGGAATTGATTTCAAAAATATTTCATGGAGACTTGAATAAGCAGTGGAGATCAAGAGGAAAACATCATAGTTTAGATGGTATTGCAAGAAAGAACATCAAAGTTACTAGGTTTGGTGGGAAGAGAACAATATGGGAATTTGTAA
>JACEIK010007248.1:35674-78397 GCA_018107945.1 Datura stramonium
CAATAATATTTTTTATACAAAAATATAAATACATGTGCATTCTAATAAGCTTTTGGCCATAAGCATTTAAAAAAAAATATATATCACACTCTTATATAATAGTGCTTTTGGCCATAAGCATTTAATCAAGTGACTAAAGGTATACAAATTAATTTGTATAACTACAAACTATAATATCGACTGAAGTGTGAAAATATTTTCTTCTCTTCAAAATTGAATCGTGAAGAACCTAATAACTAGGGATACATCTTTCATATCTATTTGAAAGAAATCTTTGTTAAGCTTTGAAAAACAATAAATATTAGTAAAATAAATTCATTATTTACCAATTTGAGCATGCATTTTTTCTTTTTGAAAATTATTTTTTGAAAAAAGAACTACTCACTATTTTAGTTCATGGGTTAAAGAAACTTTCACATGACCAAACATATTAAACACATTGTGCATATCTCCTCAAGTCAATTGTTAACTAACCCCATCACAATAGACAGTACACAATGGGTGCCTAACCATCTATTTGTACCCAAAAAAGTTATCAATAGATGGGTGCCTAACCATCTATTTGTACCATCGTAATTACATAGATCTATTTATTTGTCATAACATAATTATAATATAATTTTATTTGCCAAATCAAAAGAGCTTATAAGCCAAGAGCAGAAATCAGCCAAAACTTATAAGTTGATAATCCAATATCACGATCCAAAATTTCACCTAGGCAACAATGGCAAGTAACCTACTTATCATGTGAACCTATTTAATGAACCACGATGGCCAGACATCAATAGAAAAAAAAAGTGCACCAACATGATATAAATGAAATATTTTTCCAAGTTAAATACAACACGCAACTATATTATAAAATCCTTAAGAAATGGTATCACAAGTCATAAGAGATTACAATTAAGAAACACAGCTCGGTTAATAGAGATACAATATCTAGAATGCTGGAATAATCTTCGATGCTCTCTCATGAGCCCACAACATGTCAACTCAATCCACACATAAACATGCAACAACTGTAGCATGAGTACAAAATTAACATGTATTCAACAAATATCACTGACAGACGTCAACAAAATAGTGACAAATATTGACATTAAAAATACATATTTCACCTGAATAGTTCATATAATTTCAACAAATAAAGGAGTTAACAGCATTGACCACATGTTGTATGAAGCAAAATCTCATCGAGCTATAATTATATCAATCAGTACGGAACAAGTTCCCATCATGTCATCACCAAATCAATCAAATTAATTTTCTGTACAGAATAAGTTTTCATCGTTTCATAATAAAAACTATTAGCACGGAATAAGATCTTATTATTCCATAATCAAATCAATCGATCTCAGAACAACCCGTACATATATCTCATGAAATAAACATGTATCGTGCATACAATTATATGACATATAAACGCTGCATGAAATGAATCTATACAACCCATGTAGCATAAAAAACACAGTCTTCAAGATGGAATCCTAGCATATGAATCAATGCTAAATACTTTTTATTTAATAAAGCATACTGAGCTAAATATTTAACACTACTAAAAAATTATTATTTTCCTATTGAAATTTCTCGCTGAAAAATGTTCAGCGGTTATATTCCCACTGATATTTTGATTGAATTGGTGAAAAATAATAATAGTGTTTTCACATGAAAAAATCATGAAGCTTCCCACTATTTTATTGGCAATCTGTTTCACACCATGCATTTTTCTAGTGAACTGATTAGGTGGAAAATGAATGAAAAAATTATATTTTATAACACAAATTTTTCATTGATTTGCAGTAAAAAAAATTCTATTTTTAGTAGTATAACTGTTAAGTAAGACAGAAGAAATAGGCATAAATAGCTAAATACCCTAACATGACACCCGCTGCCCGCATAAATACTTATCACCTTGTCTATATGTTACCACCATATATATAGTATATTCCAATTAATATTTAGTTGGAAAATTTTTACTATTAAAATCAAAATCTTTCTTACCTCAGTGAGACCAAAACTTCAATCTTCCCAAAAATTTTATGGCATTTGAAATCCATCAAAAGAGTCTAATATATCCAAAATTTACTCTACTAGATTAAACAAGTCTAACAATATCCATATTAGAAGTCAATAAAAAATCAAACCCGAACTTTGAAATCAAAATCTAAAATTGATTTCAAAATTGGAATTACTCATTTCAAAGATTCCAAATATATAAGTTCAACTCAAATCAACCAAATCGAGATATCCAAATCCATAATTTTTAGTGTCTTAACTTATGGATAGAAATTCTATTTATAACATAAAAAAATAAGGATAAAACATCTAAATCACGTGGGTAATTAAGTGCAAAAATTATCTGAGTTTAAAATCGCTGGCAACTCAAATAGTGAAAATCTCCTTAATAATAGCTGAAAGCCGAGTTTCAAAATTCTCAAAAATTTTGAAATGACAAGAAATTCTTGACTTTTTCAAATTTTTATATACGGTATACAAAGCCCAGAGAAAGACGCTGACGAGTTGACTTTGATAAACTCTTATGAACTTTAAGTCACTAGTTCAAGCCCTCATGTCACAATCTAAACTATGCAAGTCCAAAATCATCATGAAATCTATAGGAAGCCTTCAAATTATGAACTTAAGTTTGTTTTTCAATTATTTGACTTTGATAAACTCTTTGAACTTTAAGTCACTAGTTCAAAGTCCAAGTGTTCCAAAATGCCCCGGATCTCCTCGAGACTGTGCCCACCCACCCACCCACCCACAGGTCATAAATCACCAAATAAACCTATGAAAAAGTCTCGAATAGAGAAAAAGGGTCGTAGAATTCAAAATGATTGATTGTGTAGTTATACCTGAGCATTTTAACTTATAAACACTTTTGATTGACCAATCATTTATTTTATATTATATCTCAAAATATATTGTGATCCATAAAAGTATCCTTCTTAAAAAACACCGTCAACTCCATTTCTCTCTATTCATCCTTTTTTTTAATAATTTTAAAAATTTATTTTATTTTTTTTATTTTTTTTATTTTTTTTATTTTTTTTATTTTTTTTATTTTTTTTATTTTTTTTAGTTTTTTTATATTTTTTATATGTTTTATATAATTATATATACTATAAAAAGTCAAATTCAAACACCTGAAAGTGTTTTTGAACACCTAATGCTCATAAGTTACTTCTAATCAACAAACTCAAATGTGAGCCTCACAACATTGCTATAAATCATCTATAGAGGTAGCATTGGCGAAAGCGGATCGACGGTTGGATAGGGTGATCAGCCAAACACCCTTAGTTTAAAAAAATTATACTGTATATATACGTCAAAATATTTACTTTATATTCGTGTATATAGTATTTTGAACAGTACTCTTTAGTACAATAGAGAGTTGGAGCTCAATGACAAGAGTATGCATAAATCTTTAGGATGTCCAACATTCAACTCCTTGTGTCAACATTATTTACTTTAATATCTTGTGGCTAGTCTCTGACCTCCTAAAACAAAAATACAAAAAAACACAAAATCTAATTAGTACTGTCGAGAGCCATGGCTTAGCGGTAGAAATGTGAACCATGCAGTAAGATGCCCAAGTTTGATTCCCCATGTTCACATATTTGTTACATTATTTTGCGACTTGTATATTTGCTTTAAAATTATGTCTATTTAAAATTGCTTCAGTCCTGCAAATGTTGAATTTATTATGGCCATCACCGTACCATCCTAGCAACTGATCAAGCCGATAGAATCAGCAAAGCTATGATCTCGTCCACAAAGGTTATTCCTACTGACTCCAGTTGTCTCGTGACAATATTGAAATCATTCAAATGCGTTGTCACAGATTTACCATGAGTCATCTTTATAATATTAAATAGTTTTTCACAACAAAAAATCTTGTTTGATATTGATGGCTCCTCATACATCCTCTCCATCGAATTACATGAGATCCTTGGTTGTTTATCCTTGGAAATGTTTGAAGGCAACCGATGATACTAGAGATAGACAAATCGTACCCAAAGCCTTTCAGTCCAGCATATACCATTTTGGCTATTCCATCTCCACTAACTTCGTTCCTCCAAAAGAGGCATGTATATATCCTTCTAGTTGAGCTATCCTCTATCCAGCATCCTTCAAAATCTAAGTTGTTTCCGTAGAAGCTCTTGATACATAGCTTCCCTTTGTCTCTAGTGCTCGGTCAGATAGGGCTCTGATACCTATCATGAGACAACGAATAATGAAAGCAATAGTAAAAAAAAAGAAATAACGAGATAATTTCGTAGGGAAGCCCTCAAGAGGAAGAAAACTCACGATCGAGTCATCAACTCTTATTAATTCTCAATGAAATAGGATACAAATACACCAAGTAAGTCATGTTTATATAAACTACAAAAAACTCTAATTTGTAGGTGTAAAAACCCTCAAAAGTCCCTAAAATTAGATCCATACATGAAGAAAAATCCATGAAACTAATTAAAACCACAAAGCGACTCGTCAAGTGAATCGTTAAGTGACTTGACGAGTCATGAAAGTCAAGTCTCGTTCCGTGGCAAGCAGGACGTTTTGAGTTTTATAAGGAATATATTTAAGGAGTTTAATTAGTCTAAACTCTTATTCCTTCCCATTACAACGTATGATTCAAGATCATTGGCTCGAGTTCATAAAAGAAAGTTAAGGAAGTCATCTTCTTCAACCTAGGGTTCTTCAAGTTTGAGTTTAAGTTCTTCATTCTAGGTATGTAAATTAACTAAACCGAGGATTCCTAATCATCCATATGCCCTGCATCTATGTGAGAAGTTCATTGAGATTAAATCTAGGGTTTTTGACTAAATTCTTGAATTGTCTCCTTCCCTATCTATATATGTTAAACTCGGAGCGTAACAGTAGGTTACTTGGAAATTTTTTGCTTAGAGAACATCCTAAACCATCTAGGATTAGGGTTTTTGAAGCCTATATATAAACATGTCTTACTTGGTGTATTTGTATCATCTTGAGAAATAATACAAATTGATGATTGGACATGGATTCTCTCTTCCCCTCGAGAATTATCCATGTGTTCTTTCTTTTTTGTTATTGTTATTTTCATTAATTGTTGTCCATATAGTGTTACATTATTGAATTTGTTGACCTGACTCCCCTCTATCTAAATTTCTTCCCTTATTATATAAACCAAACACTTCATTCTTCCTTTCTATCATACCTTACTTGCATCTCTTACTAACCTATTGGAATTGAATTGAAAGTTTCTTGGTTCCATAATGGAATTGATTTCAAAAATATTTCATGGAGACTTGAATAAGCAATGGAGATCAAGAGGAAAACATCATAGTTTAGATGGTATTGCAAGAAAGAACATCAAAGTTACTAGGTTTGGTGGGAAGAGAACAATATGGGAATTTGTAAGACAAAGAATATTCAAAGAGCGAGAAGTTAAAGTGAGTTATAAGAATAACGAGGTTTGATAACGATTGATATATGAGATATACAAGTACGCGAGCGCCTTCTATGGAATTACATCCCAATATGTAGAGAAATCATCCACATTTTTTGTTCTTTCTTTTATTCGGTCTCTCATCAAAATTATGAAGGGTTTGATTTGATATGCTATTTTCATCTGTAGCCTTGAACTTGTGTGTGATCATAGTTTAAATTTTTTGTTTTATTTATTGTTTACTGTAAAATGATACAGTTGAATTTGTTAATGTTGTTTAAAGATGCGTGAATTAAATTGATCTTGTAAGATAATAATATTGAAATAAATCGCAGCCAAAGAAGTAGATGAATGTAAAAAGTTACTAAAGAAGCGACCTCGTGAAATTTTTATTTAAAAATATTAAATACTTAATTTAATATTATTTATTCATTTCCTTTTTTGAATTTTTTAATTTTTGCAAAGGTCGATTATGCAGTACTTTTTGAGGTCGATTTTGGCGGTTTCTTTAGTAGTGAGATAAGTCTTGCTTTCATATCATGTTAACAACATAGATTTGAATCGACTCAATCCCAAAAGATAGCTCAAGAGGTGGTGATTGCCTAAGCCATATTAAAAGACCAATCTTCGAGACAAGGACCAATGTAGGACTCTTCACCCCGAGGAGGCGTGGCTCACGGCCGACTCCGTGTTAAATAAAAGCGTCTTTGTAATATAGTTTAGGCAATCATAACAATAAGCTAAGCTTTGACATTGTGCTAGGCTCAAAACATATTAAAGAGATCACTCATCTCTTAGTGGTGAGTCAAAAGAATGGCTTTTATTTTAGGTTTCTTTATTCTTATTGTTGCAGATGATTATTGATTAATAGTGTCCATTGAGTTATTTTGCAAAAATTTATACTCTTTGATGTTGATGGAAAATGATTCCGTGTTTTATTGTCGATGAAAAATGATTGACATGTGCTATTATTGATGAAGAAATGATTCCAGCGTGTGTTATTGTCGATGCAAAATGATTTGGACATGTGTTATTCTTGATGGGCAATGGTTCCGGCGTGTGTTATTATTGATGGAAAATGGTTCGACATGTGTTATTACTTAGAAGAAAAATAGTTCCGACGTGTGTGATTGCCAATGAAAAATGATTCCAGCGGATATATGGACCTCGCAAGTCCCCCATAGGTCTCATTTATCCGATAGAGGAAACGGTATATACGGGTTCTTGGTCGATTGTATTGCAATGCATTACATTTCATCTTCATTGCATTTCGTATTAAGTTAAGTGTTGAAGTGTTGAGATGATTGTGATATTGATTTGACTCATTGTATTTAAGATTCATTTTGAATAATATATATTTTATTTGCTTCATGGTTAGATTTTAATCCATAAACTCTTGCTGGGGTAGAATATTATTATTATATATTTACAAGTGTTGAAAAAGAATTATTAAGATTATAGATCATCATCACTTCTAAAAAGGATCGGTTATCAAAGCAGTGGTACCGCATTGTGTTCCATACTCACCCTATACTTGCTTTGTACCTTTTTTGTGTGCGGAAGCCAAGTACTAATGGTATTTGAGTTGCTATATGGTTTGAATGTCGCTATTGATTCGGGATGGTTTGTTTTATAACTTTGACGAGTATTGAATTCTAGAGACTTCTTATTTTATTCACTATTTGTTTTATTTCTTTTTAGATGGTGACTTTAATTTTTAAAGTTGTTTAGTATTCGTAGATGCTTTTGTACTGATAATGTCACCCCGTGTCTTAGGGTTGTTTTGGTCTTAGAACCATTTATTTAGTACTTATAAGAGTTAGTTGCTTATTTTATATTATTTTCACATTATTTAAATTATTAATTGGTCAATAAAGGAATAGGGTTTGCCTGGATATGGTGGGTTTCCCCTCACGACTCAATGGGATTTTTGGGTCGTGACGGTAGGAGCTAGAGGTTAATATTTAAGTCTCGGGTCTCGAGTGAATCTCGAGTTAGTTTATGGGTTGTCTTGTGTCAATGTCCGGTTCGGAGTTAGGTCTTGAGTTATGATCGGGAGTTAGATCTTGGATCTAAGTCGAGTTAGGGTCTAAAGTCGGGTTTCATGTCAAGATCAAGTCTTGTGTTCGGGTCTAGAAGATGTTTTTCTTATTTTATGTAACAAAGTTATTTTTCCTAAATTGAAGAAAATGAGTTCATTTGAAAATACTTAAGCCAACTAGCCTTTATGGCCACGACCTATATGGACCTTTATAAGCTATACATATGACTTCTTATCATATGTTGGTCCTATACATATGACTTCTTATCAGGAACGTGAAAAAATTAAAATATATTTTTGGACTAAACACACCCTATGTCTTCCAATCCAAATTTTACACATTTTAAAATAAATCTTGCCAATCCATTGAAATAGGCGGAGTTGATAAAATATGAATTTATTTTGCTAGTTCTATTATGCACATATGTCTCTATCTCTTATCACACACATACACAGAGTTGCCTCATTATTATTTCTTTTTGTCCAAATTTCTTTTAGGTCTCGGTGCTTGCCATTTTGTGATATTTGAGGTAAATGTCATATGGGTTCTTTTACTTTAAACTAAAAAGGTTCAAATATGCCCTTCAAGTATTGAAATTGAGTAAATGTGCTCTTCATAAATAGTTTGACTCACATATAATCTAACCGCTTAATAGTTGGTCAATAATATGTCGTTAATTCAACAGAAGCCCCAAATTAACCTAGTGGTTATAATAAAAATATAAAATAAAGGTCAAATATTCCCTTAGGCATATGAAATTGAGCAAATATCCCTTCGTTAATAATATAAAATCTTACAAAAATGACTATAGTTTGATTATAATTCCCACAATGAATACATCCCATGTCCACTTGTGATGGAGGTGCACAACGAATATGTCGGTGTCAGCTTGTATTCGTTCACGCATTGAATGACCTATATCAATATATTTATTCGACCAATGAATATAGCAAAGAGATATACAAAAAAACAGGTGTTTACAAGGATACAAATAATAAAATTATAGGGAATTTGCATCCATTTATTCTAATTCACTTCTATTCATTAGGTCTAGTATTCATTCTCTCAAATTTCACTTGTATTCCTTCACTCTTGTATCACTTTTACCTACAAAATTTGAAAGTACAAAATCAAAGGTAAAAACACGAAATAGAGATTTGCTAGAAAAATTCCTCCTTAAAAAAAGAAATAAAGTAAAAAAACAATTGAGGGGAGGGGAGGAAGAGTGGTGAGCAAGAGGTGAGAGACACGTGAGAGAAAGAGAAAGAGAGTTTAGGGAGACTTTTCCCTTATTGCTATTAAATATAAACTTATAAGATAATATTAATTATTTTAAATATTAGCTATTAATGGTAAATACGTAGCATAAATTTGTTATAACATGTAAAATTTAATTAATAATACCCGATTAATGATACTATAGTTGAATCTAATTTTCTGATTTAACCATGTTAAAAATTAATTTTTTGGCTAACATACCACTTTCAACCCTGCGATTTTTATAATAGTGTTTCTAGGTTAAGAAAGGTTGAGAAATTCGGCTTTTGAGGATTGTAGTTATTCCGACAAATCATTAATTTAGATACTTTCGTAAACTTTTAACCCAAATATATTGCCTTTACTTTTATAATAACAAGATAGAAACTGTTTTGTCCACAATTGAGGAACAACTGTAATATAGACAATACCTTGAATCAATTGCAAAGCAACTAAATAATACAACAATAAGGGTAAAGGGGCAAATATGCCCCTTAACTGTGATTTAAATGATATATCCTCGTTAAAAAAGTGATGCCTGAATGCCTTTTCATTTAACAAATGATGCATATATATCTCGTCATCTAACAAATGGTGCATATTTATCATTTTCGTTAATAGACTAAATATAAAACAATTTAAAACTGATTTTTAATTTTAAAAATGTCAAATGACTTTAAAAAAAGTTACCTCACTAATTTTACCTCAAACCCAATCCCAACTAAAGTAATTCAATTCTTCTTTTATTCAAATCTATTCTAAACTCATTTTATGGCGAGTAGAAGAGGTTGAGACTTTTTTCATTTGGATCAAGTCCAGAGAAGTGCAAATAAATGAGTAATTTTTTATTGGATTAAGTCTAAGTGGCATTTTTAAGATTTCAAAACAAGTTTGGGAATTTTTAATTCGGTAAATATAGGTCGAGTTAACAAAAAGAGTAAAATATGCCATTTGTTAGATGGCAGTATATATACTATTTGTTAAATAGGAAGGGTATATATGCACCACTTTTAAACAGTATATCCGCTCTAAATTACAAAGTTGAAGGAATATTTACCTTTTTTAAACAATAATATACTTATAAATTACAATTTTGTTAAAAAGTCTTTTGGAGCTCACCAATCAAGCCGGCTCTCAACTCTAATTTTTTTATCTTATGGATGAGTGACCTCTTGGAATTTTCGTATTGCATCCTTATTTTCTAGACCCCATTTAAGAGATTATATTGGGAGTGTTGTTGTTCAACCCATTAATGTATATTTGAAAATATAAGCTTAACATACTATTTGCATTAATCCAATTGTAATTATCTTTAGGCATAATATATAAATAGGCAATTAAATTTGGCTTCAACTAAAAATTAAACACTCAAACTTTGAGCGTGCACATCTAGGCACTTCATCTTGACAACTAAACACTCCAACTAGTACTTATTGTGTCTCGTAGACACTAGATCTTGACGTGACATATAAATTTTGAAAGTATCTAGATGATCATTTTGTAAGTTGGGGTGCTCAAATTAACACGGTGGATACAAGTTGAGGTGCCTAGATGTGCACTCTCAAAGTTTGATTGTTTAATTGCTAGTTTAGGCCAAGTTTGAATGTCTATTTATGTATTATGCCTTACCTCTATGTAATAAAACTTTCATAATTTTGTCATTAAAAAGCTGTCTCATTTTGTTAGGCCATGCTTAAGCCATCACCAGTTTAAATAAATAAAGATAAACTTAGATTTTATCATTTAAGACATTAAGGGTAGTATGTTCCGAATAAGTGTATGTGTAAATAATTATGGTTTAGGAATACGGCTGGTCCACCCCATAAGGGGCTTTAAGGCCCACTAGGATTGTTAAAGTAACCTATTTTTTTCTAAGGGCCTGTAAAATATACTTTCTATCGTATATTTTTAGGCTTTCTACGATAATTAGGGTATTAAGTTGTGGTTTAGGGGTTGCCATCGCCTAGTAATTTCAGCCCTTGTTCATCCAATCTTTCATTTTTGATACACACGAAACATGTAGTTCTCATTTATGATTCAATGTATTGTAACATTTCACTTATGAAGGAGTTCTTTAAGAAAATTTTGATATTTTTGAGCCAAACCACATTAAATGAGAAATTTAAATTGCTTCAAGGAAATTAATTCTTTTTCCTACCAAATAAAATTTCGGATGTCATTTCTCATATTTGAACCATTTGTTCTAAAATCTATAAATAAGTACCAAGAGGCAAGACCTTCATTTGTGGATTTCTATCTGTCTAATTGAAATGGCAAGGTATGTTAGGTTTCTCTGTCTTTTTTTTTTTTGAGTCTTCTTTATATAGAATTTATTCAATATATGACTACTTATCTTTGATCTTTTCCCTTTTTGAATAGTGTTTTCGCAAATCTAGAATGTAACACAACATTAGTTCTGAGGATGTATAGAATTCTTCCTTTTTCTCATGAAGTTTTGTTTTAATATATATGTTGTGTGAAAGAAGTTAATGTCACGGGAAATCGGTTTAAAGCTAAAGTCTTTTCTTATGTTGATTGATTTAATTTGTAATGTTAGCAAAGAACTATAGCCCGAAATATAAGTCTTTCTCCCTCTTTTTTTTTCATTTAGATTTTTCATTCTTTTATAGTCGATGTGAGTGGCTTAAAGTAGTCAATAGTGGTGGCGGCGGTATAGGTCATTGTCGGTTGTGATTGTGTAGTGGTAGGTAGCGTTACAAATGTGAAAAATAAAGTTTATTCTAGAAACAAATATCAGTTCTAATAAAACAAAAAATATTAAAAAAATTTAATTTCCGAAGATATTTTTCTAAATCGTAAAAGAAAGTTTGAATAGTTGTGAAGTTCTATATCTCTTTAAGATACATGCTTTTATAGTGCTTCTCTTTTAGTTGCTTATTTTAAAGCCTTAGAATACATCAAATATAGTCTATTAAATGAAGGAGTGAGAGAAAATTTAAAATATTTGAAGTAGACATATGTCTTTTACGCTACAAAGAAAATTTCTATCAAAGGTTTGATTTTACTCTATCATGTGTTTTGCTAGGTAGCCTCATTTATGTGAATATTAAGATTTTCATTCAACTATCCTACTAGTGTTTGATAACTAGAAAGAAAAGCTCATTCTTGATTTTCCACCATATTTTGCAGGCTTCTCCTAACTCGGCATGAGAATTTCTCACTTGTGATGTAATGAATTTGTTTTGGTTCCCTTATAAAGTTGAAATTTTCTCACGGACTTATATGCTCTTATATTGATAGTAAATAAGCTTTTGGTTGAAAGATGCTAAGGTATTCCCCAATTCCATATTATGATTCATATCCTTAGAAGCATAAGTCATCTCAATCTTATTATGTTGATTGACTATTTTGAAAGTGAGGTAGATATGTTCCTAATATATAATTATCTCCTGGAGATAACTTGGAGAAATTTATACTAGAAAGAGTCAATAGAACCTTTGACTTTAAAGTTTTACACAAGAATGCCACGACATTACTCTTGCCATTGCTTATCTCATGATCAATTCATCCCACATATTATCCACCATAATGTCTAGTCAAGTAATATATTGTTGGATAATGAACTTAATGTTATACGCCAGATTTGGGTTTGTAACAGCTGGAATATGGTCTAACATATGGTTGTGCGGGGATTGTTCTATTGAATCCTACACAATTATAAACATGTATACACAACTATATGTTAGAACATACTCTGGAGCTGCACGGGGAATGGTTTAAATAAGCATTAAGTTCATTATCAATAATATATTACGGCTTCATTATGTGATGAATAATATGTGAGACACATTGATCATGAAGATGAACAAATGCGAAACAATGCTCCTAAACGTCTTGTGTAGTACTTTAAAGTCAAAGTGTCAGTGGCTCTATCCGGTATGAATACCTCCAAGTTACCTCTAGAGATATAATTATATATCGAGGTATATACGCCACTTATTTGCAAAATAGCCAATCAGTGTAATATGTGGGATGAATTATGTTTAGATTCAGTCTCGGCATGGGCCTGGGCACTACTTGACATCTTTCAGCAAAGAGCCCTCTTTCTTGTCGGTGTAAGTCCATAGTCCATGAAAATTTCAGCTTTGTATGTTGAATCAAAACCACCATTTATGAATGCAGCAAACATCCTCCCTATCTTAAAGAAAACTTGTTAACACTCTTATGTCATTGAATTATGATTTTCACTTGATTAAATTTATGTCCCCTAACATCTGCAAATTCATACATCATGCCCTTGGTTTATTGGATCCCAATACCTCAACATTCTTGTAATGGGAGACTAAGTCAATCATGCTGACACACATATTAAACTATCTATTATAAACGAGTTTGTAATTGAGGTTTTATCTTTATTTCTTCTTGATTTTGTTCTTCCAAACACTTGGCATAGAAATTGAGTTACAAAGATTCCTACCTTACTAGGAGAGTCTTTGAGATTGATAGTTATTTGTTTATCAGTGTCGACAACAACTTGAGAGTAATCACCATTGTTTCAAAAACACCATATTTGTCCATTATAGTTAGTCATACAGTGTTTAAAATCAAAGTACCTTTGTATCCTTCCAATCTTGCTCACAGCCGATAAAAGGCTCATATATAGCCACATATGACATTTTGTTGATGTTTGATAAGTTTTGAGTCTAATATTCTTTTAATCTTACCCTCCATATATTCCAAAATATAACCTTAATCATGGATAGAAGGGAGACAATTTGTCGGTGTGATATTTCTTTTGTGTAATTGTATGTCTTAATTAATTACATTTGTATCACTATCTCTTCCACATTTGTAATCAAACTAATTAAACAAATAAATTTTTATCTATATAGTTTATTAGATTCTATTATATAACCTTTTGTTCTCGTAAACAAGATTTGATGTTTATTTTGTTAGAATATAATTAAAATTAAAGTCATGATCATTTCAAGATTTATCATGTCAAATCAATAGAAAAATAATAATTTAGGCTTAAAACATACTAAATCCAAATATAAGAACATATTAAATTCTTTAGTCATGTGATTTTTGATCAAACGAACAGAGACAAATCTAAAATTTAATTGTAATGGAGTGCACCATATCGGAGTTAGTGGTTGCATAAGTTACATAAAAATAATGAACACATTCTCTAACTTATGCCACTAATATGCCATGCACTTTAATATTTTTAAGTAATAAAATGCTATACACGAACACGATTTTAATGATTAAAATCTTATTCGAATAAAACAAGTCTTAAATCTTAATGAAAATAAATGTACTTAATTCCCTGAGGCCTAAATCATTTAGATTCAAACCTCCATTAAGTAAAATAAGGTCTTTGAGGTGGCAATCATTGTAGAAATAATAAAGATTATTGTTTCCTGAACATGCAATCCTAAACTTTAGTCAATTTTTAAAAAAATATTTAAGGTTAGATTTAACTAACTTGGTACTCGTTGTTCAGTATTTCTTCTTCTTACATATGGGTTTGAAGTTGTAAACTTCCAAAACCTAACTTTCGCCAGAGGGTTTGAAGTTTGAAGTCAAAGATTTAAGGATATCTTTGGAAGTATATTTTGTAATTATTTAGAAAGAATTTGAAGTTTGACTCTGGTATTAACACCCCACTCATACGAATCTGGACTTTCATTAAGACTATTTTTTTAAATTCAACCTCCATAAATCATTAAAAAGAAAAATTTCCTCACATCATAGGAATGGAATAAAAAATAATAATAGTGCATTTCACAACAAGTCATCATATGATTCGTTTTTCCCATTGAACTTGATTATAGGATCTCTAGTCCCTAAGTTGGGTTTCCTCGTATAAGACTCAAACAATTTTAGACTTCAATCCATCCCCTTTAATGTGCTTTAGACCCTTTATCTTGCAAAGACCTTAGTTAGTTCATCTGCAAGATTATCAAAAGATTTGACATGTCGATATTCGGTATCACTTATCAAATGTGATCTCACAATAAAATACTTTCTCCTCATGAATTACGAATTTACCATTGTAATAACGGTTTGTACTCTTCTAATAATATTGGTGCTATCATAATAAATTAAAATTATAAAAATTTATATGATAAATCTCTAAATCAGTTTACTTTTTCACTATTTGAAGCTAAAACAATAAACCTAGCCTCAGCGTTTTAGAGTTTGCCATATTAATTTTTACATTGAACGAGACGGCACAGACTTCTCCCCATCTGCATCAAAAAGCCTTTGAGTACAACAAGATCTTTTTTAATAAAACAAGCCACAAATTTTTATATCAAGTAAATATACCTAGTTTACTTGTACTGCGAAATTACTTAACTACAGCAATATCAAGCCAAGTGCAATCAGTCACATATTTCATGTTTTTGATTGGGCTAGCATGCTCCCTTTTAAAAATTACATCATTCTCCTTATATTTGAATTAAAGGAGTCGTGTACAATTAATAAAATTGTACTTTACAAATTTTTCAACAAAAATGTTACTTGTCAAGAAAAATTTCATCACATGTTTTTTGGTATTTTCATTCCAAGAATGAAATTTATCTCACCAAATATTTCATGACATAATTATTTCATTCAACATATTTTTATGGTTTCTTTGATGACACCTATGTTAGAGTCAAACATCATATGCAACCAATATATAACACGTGAATTATTTCAATATGTACTTGTAACACTTTTTTTCTTAAAAACATTCTCAAAGACGCAAAAATCACATTTTTCATGATGAATATTTTTTTCATTTCATCAACCCCCACTATTTTAAGAATTTAATGAAAATAAAACTTCATGGAAAGTAGTATCACTTTATTCATGAAAATATTAGGTAACTTTTTTTTTTTTACCTTTTTTGGTTGAATTGAGCAAGTAGAAAATACTTTACCGTTCATCTCTTCCTTTTCTTTTCTTAATGAGATATAGTATTGTTGAAGCATGGTGATGTTGAGATCTCTTATCTTGATATTCACAATTTTTAAACTGTAACAAGAATTGAATCTCCTCAGAATTGTTGGTGATATCGTAAATTATAGTTGAAATTAAAATACACAAAAGCGAATGAATTAATATTCGAGTGAGGCGAGGATATCTCGTTCTCTTTAAGGAAATTCAAGCCCCTTTGCGGTGTAATCTTCACCGATCCAGCAGTATAACTCTTGGTTTGTCCCTTACGGATACAACAACCCAAAAGCGTCATTATGAATCAAACAACTACGAATTAGTTGAAGAGTCCAAAGTTCCACCAAGTAAGAACACCTTTCTTGACTTAAAATTACTCTTTTTATTATAGTGAATAGTTGAAGACTTAAATATTTTCTTTGTCTCGGCTCTATCTTTCACTATACTAATCTCAATATATAATACAATATTTTCCACACTTCTCATGCATCTTCCTCTATTTTTTCCATTCATTAACACAAGGTAGAAGACATCCTTTATATAGATGCGATATTTCTTCCATCTAGTAAAAATCAAGAAGGTGAATAATAACTTGAGAATTAGTGGGGTAATTATTAGGATATAATGTGGTTAGTGGTTGCACATGAGATTACA
Organism: Datura stramonium; assembly: GCA_018107945.1. NCBI lineage: Eukaryota > Viridiplantae > Streptophyta > Magnoliopsida > Solanales > Solanaceae > Datura > Datura stramonium. Next base: position 51,968 of record JACEIK010007248.1, read on the forward strand.
AAGAAATAATAACCATATTCTCCACTTTAGACCACTAAAAGGTCAAACATTCCCTTAAGCATAGAAGTTGAGCAAATATCCCTTCGTTAATATAAAAACTTACAAAAATGACAATAGTTTGACTATAGTTTCCACAATGAATACATCCCATGTCCCTTGTATTCGATTGCACCACAATAAATACAATTTGTGTCAAGCTGTATTCGTTCACGCATTGAATACGACCTATATCAACTATATTTATTCGACTAATGAATATAACCAAAAGCGTATACAAAAAAATAGGGTTGTTTACAAGGATACAAATAATAAAATTATAGGGGACTGCATCCATTTGTTCTAATTCACTTGTATTCATTAGGTCTGGTATTCATTCTTTTTAATTTCCTTTGATGTTCCTTCACTCTTGTATCACTTGTACCGCAAAATTCGAAGATACAAAATCAATGTAAAAGCACGAAATAGAGAGATTTGCTAGAAAATTCCTCCTTAAAAAAAAATATAGTTGAAAAAATAAAATTCGGGGAGGAGGGAGGGAAGAGTGGTGAGCAAGAGAGGTGAGGCGCGTGAGAGAGAAAGAGAAATTAAGAGTTTAGGAGACTTTTTCCTTATTTTCTATTAAATATAAACTGTAGAGATAAATATGTAATCATTTTAATTATTAGCTATTAATGGTAAATACGTAGCATAAATTTGTTATAACATGTAAAATTTGCCAATAATGCGATTAATGATATATAGTTGAATGTAATTTTCGCAGATTTAACCATGTCAAAAATTAGTTTTTTGGCTAACATACCACTTTCAACCCTCTTTTGATTTTTTATAATAGTGTTTCTAGGTTGAAATTCGGCTTTTGAGGATTGTAGTTATTCCAAAAATTATTAATTTAGACACTTTAGTAAACTTTTAACGCAAATACTGTGCCTTTTACTTTATAATAACAAGATAGAAACTATTTTGTCCACAATTGAGGAACAACTGTAATATAGACAATATGAGAATCAATTGCAAAGCAACTAGAAATTGAACAACAATAAGGGTAAAGGGGCAAATATGCCCCTTAACTTTGTGATTTAGAGCGGACATACCTCGTTAAAAAGTGATGCATAGATACCCATGCCATTTAACAAATGATGCATATACCCTCGTCATCTAACAAATGGTGCATATTTATCATTTTTCGTTAATAACCCAAATATAAAAAAATTTAAAACTGATTTTTTTAATTTTAAAAATGTCAAATGACTTTAAAAAAGTTACCTCACTAATTTTACCTCAAACCCAATCCAACTAAAAGTAATTCAATTCTTCTTTTATTCGAATCTATTAAACTCATTTATGAGGCGAGTAGAAGAGGGATTGGGACTTTTTCATTTGGATCAAGTCTAGAGGGGTAAAAAAATAAATGATAATTAAACTTCATAAATTTCATTGTAATTATTCTCAAGAATTTAATTCTTAAAATTAAATTAAAAAATTAAAAATATTTTTAATTTAATAATATAGACGATTAACAAAAAAGAGTAAAATATGCACTATTTGTTAGATGACGAGGTGTATATATACCATTTGTTAAATAGAGAGGGTATATATGCCACTTTAAACAATAGTATATCGGCTCACAAATTGCAAGTTGAAGGGAATATTTACCTTTTTTCAAACAATAATATACTTATAAATTACAATTTTGTTTAGAAAAGTGTTGGAGCTCACCAATCAAGCCGGCTCTCAATGTTTTTTCTATGGATGAGTGACCCTCTTGGAATTTTTAGGTGTTGCATCCCTTATTTTCTAGACCCCATTTAAGGGATTATGTTTTGGGTGTGTTGTTCAACGTTAATGTATATTTGAAAATATAAACAACATACTATTTGCATTAATTCAATTGTAATTATCTTTAGGCATAATATATAAATAGGCAATTAAATTTGGCTTCAACTGAAAATTAAACACTCAAACTTTGAGCGTGCACAACTAGGCACTTCATCTTGACAACCCGCTTACTCTCAACTAGTATTTATTGTGTCTCATAGACACCGTGCGACGTGAAGTATAAATTTTGAAAGTGTCTAGATGATCATTTTGTAAGTTGGGGTGTTCAAATTGACACGGTGGATACAAGTTGAGGTGCCTAGATGTGCACTCTCAAAGTTTGATAGTTTAATTGCTAGTTTAGGCCAAATTTGAGTGTCTATTTATGTATTATGCCTTACCTCTATGTAATAAAACTTTCATAATTTTGTCATTAAACTTTCTCATTTTTCGTGTTAGGCCATGCTTGAAGCCATCATCCAGTTTAAATAAATAAAGATGAACTTAAGATTTTATCATTTAAGACATTAAGGGTAAGTATGTTCCGAATAAGTGTATGTGTAAATAATTAGGATATAATCTTTTGATTTACATTATTATTATAATTGTTGAAATTTTAAATAATTATGAAGTACCGTATTTTAAATGGTGACACATATGGTTGGAATCTGAAATTTGGTCCACCCCATAAGGGGATTTAAGGCCCACTAGGATTGTTAAAGTAACCCTATTTTTTTCTAAGTGTACAACCAAGAAATATACTTTCTATCGTATATTTTTAGGCTCTCTCACGATAATTAGGGTTATTAAGTTGTGGTTTAGGGTTGCGATCGCCTAGTAGTTTCACTGCAGTTCATCCAATCTTTCATTTTTGATACCCGAAACATGTAAGTTCTCATTTATGATTCAATGTATTGTAACATTTCACTTATGAAGGAGTTCTTTAAGAAAATTTTGATATTTTTGGGCCAAACCACATTAAATGAGAGATTTAAATTGCTTCAGGAATTAATTCTTTTTTCCTACCAAAATAAAATTTCGAGATGTCATTTCTCATATTTGAACCATTTGTTCTAAAATCTATAAATAAGTACTAAGAGGCAAGACCTTCATTTGTGGATTTTTATCTTGTCTAGTGAAATGGCAAGGTATGTTAGGTTTCTCTTGTCTTTTTCTTCTTTTTTCAGTTTCTTTATATAGAATTTATTCAATATATGACTACTTATCTTTGATCTTTTCCCTTTTTGAATAGTGTTTTTGCAAATCTAGAATGTAACACAACTTTGAATTCTGAGGATGTATAGAATTCTTCCTTTTTCTCATTGAAGTTTTGTTTTAATTTATATGTTGTGTGAAGAAGTTAAGGTCACGGAAATCGAGATTTAAGCTAAAGTCTTTTCTTATGTTGATTGATTTAATTTTATGTGTGTAAAGAACTATAGCCCGAAATATAAGTCTTTCTCCCTCTTTTTTTTTTTCATTTTGATTTTCAAATTCTAATTTATGATCGATGTGAGTGGCTTAAGAAGTAGTCAATAGTGGTGGCGGCGGTATAGGTCATTGTCGGTTGTGATTGTGTAGTGGTAGGTAGCGTTACAAATGTGAAAAATAAAGTTAATTCTAGAAACAAATATCAGTTCTAATAAAACAAATAATATTAAAAAAATTTAATTTCCAAAGATATTTTTCTAAATCGTAAAAGTTTGAATAGTTGTGAAGTTCTATATCTCTTTAATCGTACTTTATAGTGTAGCTTCTCTTTTAGTTGCTTATTTTAAATAACCCAGAATACATCAAATATAGTCTATTAAATGAAGGAATGAGAAAATTTAAAATATTTGAAGTAGACATATGTCTTCTGCATACAAAAGAAAATTTTATCAAAGGTTTGATTTTACTCTATCATGTGTTTTGCTAGGTAGCCTCATTTATGTGAATATTAAGATTTTCATTCAACTATTCTACTAGTGTTTGATAACTAGAAAGAAAAGCTCATTCTTGATTTTCCTGTATTTTGCAGGCTTCTACTCCTAACTCAGCATGAGAATTTCTCACGGTGTAATGGTTGTTTGGTTCCACATATAAAGTTGAAATTTTCTCTTTGGACTTATATGCTCTTATACTGGTAGTAAATAAGCTTTTGGTTGAAAGATCTTGGGTATTCCCCAATTCCATATTATGATTCATATCCTTAGAAGCATGCATCTGATCTTATTATGTTGATTGACTATTTTGAAAGTGAGGTAGATATGTTCCTAATATATAATTATCTCTAGGGAGATAACTTGGAGAAATTATACTAGAAAGAGTCAATAGAACCTTTGACTTTAAAGTTTTATACAAGAATGCCACGACATTACTCTTGCCATTGCTTATCTCATGATCAATTCATCCCACATATTATCCACCATAATGTCTAGTCAAGTAATATATTGTTGGATAATGAACTTAATGTTTATCTGTAGATTTCGGGTTTATGCCTTTGGAATATGGTCTAACATATGATTTGTGCAAGTTCTGTTCTATTGAATCCTACACAATCATAAACAATAACCCATACACAACTATATGTTAGAGACATACTCTGCAGGTACACACCGAGAATCAGTTCAAATAAGCATTAAGTTCATTATCCAATAATATTACTGACCGCATGGCAGTGAATAATATGTGAGACACATTGATCATGAAGATGAACTAAATGCAAGAGCAATGTCTAGAAACAATCTTGTGTAGTACTTTAAAGTCAAAGTCTGGTCTTCTATCGGTATGAATACCTCCAAGTTACCTCTAGTGATATAATTGTATATCGAACATATACGCCTTATTGCAAAATGGCCAATCGGTGTAATATGTGGGATGGAGTATGCTTCTAAGATACAGTCTCGGCATGAGCCGGGCACTACTTGACATCTTTCAGCAAAAGCCCCTCTTTCTTGTCAGTGTAAAGTCCCTAGTCCATGAAAATTTCAGCTTTATGTTGAATGAAAACCACCATTTATGAATGCGGCAAACATCCTCCCTATCTTAAAGAAAACCTATTAACACTCTCTTATGTCATTGAATTATGATTTTCACTTGATTAAATTTATGTCACGACATCTCTTTTGCAAATTCATACATCACGCCTTGGTTTATTGGATCCCAATACCTCAACATTCTTGTAATGGGAGACTAAGTCAATCATGCTGACACACATATTAAACTATCTATTATAGCAATTTTGTAATTGAGGTTTTATCTTTATTTCATGTGATTTTGTTCTTCCAAACACTTGGCATAGGCTTTATGATTACAAAAGATTCCTACTTTCTTGGGAAGAGTCTTTGAGATTGATAGTTATTTGTTGATCGGTGTCGACAACAACTTGAGAGTAATCACCATTGTTCAAACACCATATATGTCCATTATAGTTAGCCATACAGTGTTTAAAATCAAAGTACCTTTTGTATCCTTCAATCTTGCTCCTGTCGATAAAGGCTCATATATAGCCACATATGACATTTTGTTGATGTTTGATAAGTTTTTTGAGTCTAATATTAACTTTTTTTAATCTTACCCTCCATATATTCCAAAATATAACTAATCATGGATAGGAGGAAACACTTTATCGGTGATATTCCTTTTTGTGTAATTGTATGTCTTAATTGAGTACGTTGTATCATTATCTCTTCCACATTTGTAATCAAACTAATTAAACAAATAAATTTTTATCTATATAGTTTATTAGATTCTATTATATAACCTTTGTTCTCGTAAGCAACATTTGATGTTTATTTTGTTAGAATATAATTAAAATTAAAGTCATCATCATTTCAAGATTTATCATGTCAAATCAATAGAAAAATAATAATTTTGGCTTAAAACATACTAAATCCAAATATAAGAACATATTAAATTCTTTAGTCATGTGATTTTTGATCAAACGAAAGAGACAAATCTAAAATTTAATTGTAATGAGTGCACCATATCGGGGTTAGTGGTTGCATAAGTTACATAAAAATAATAGACACATTCTCTAACTTATGCCACTAATATGCCATGCACTTTAATATTTTAAGTAATTAAATGTTATACACCAACACGATTTTAATGTTTAAGACCTATTGAATAAAATAAGTTCTTAAATCTTAATGAAAATAAATGTACTTAATTCCTGAGGCCTAAATCATTTAGATTCAAGCCTCCATTAAGTATAAATAAGGTCTTTGAGGTGGTAATCATTGTAAAAATAATAAAGGTCGTTGTTTCTAGACATGCAATTTAAACTTTAGTCAATTTTTTAAAAAATATTTAAGGTTAGATTTAACTAACTTGATATCTGATTTAACTAACTTGATATCATTGTTCCTGTATTTTCTTCTTCTTCTCTATGGTTTTGAAGTTTTAAACTTCAAAAACCTAACTTCCTTGAGGTTTGAAGTTTGAAGTCAAAGATTTAAGGATCTCTTTGGAAGTATATTTTGTAATTATTTAGAAGGGGCGGAGAAGTTTTGACTCCTGTAGTGTTAACACCCCACTCATACGAGATACGAGACTTTCATTAAGACTATTTTTTAAATTCAACCTCCACAAAATCATTAAATAAAAATTGCACTCACATCATAGGAATGGAATAAAAAATAATAATAGTGCATTTCACAACAAGTCATCATATGATTCATTTTCCCATTGAACTTGATTATAGGATCTCTAGTCCCTAAGTTGGGTTTCCTCGTATAAGACTCAAACAATTTTAGACTTCAATCCATCCCCTTCAATGTGCTTTAGACCCTTTATCTTGCAAAGACCTTGGATTACGTTCATCGCAAGATTATCAAAAAGGAATTTGACATAATCAATGTTACGGTACCACTTATCATCTTGATCTCACAATAAAATACTTTCTCCTCATGGGTCTGAATTTACCATTGTAATAACGGTTTTGTACTCTTCTAATAATATTGGTGCTATCATAATAAATTAAAATTATAGAAATTGATATGATAAATCTCTAAATCAGTTTACTTTTTCTAAGTGAAGCTAAAACAATAAACCTAGCCTCCGCGTTTTAGAGTTTGCCATATTAATTTTTTACTTTGAGCAGACGGCACCAAGACTTCTCATCTGCATCAAAAGCCTTTGAGTACAACGGGGGATCTTTTTTATAAAACAAGCCACAAATTTTATATCAAGTAAATATACTAGTTTGCGTGTACTGCGGTACTTCTTACGCAATATCAAGCCAAGTGCAATCAGTCACATATTTCATGTTTTTGATTGAAATTTCTTATACTCCCTTTTAAAAATTACATCATTCTCATATATTTGAATTAAAAGTCGTGTACAATTAATAAAATTGTACTTTACAAATTTTCAACAAAAATGTTACTTGTCAAGAAAAATTTCATCCACATGTTTTGGTATTTTTATTCCAAGAATGAAGTTATCTCACCCAAATAATTCATGACATAGTGGCTATTCAACATATTTTTATAGTTTCTTTGATGACACCTATGTTAGAGTCAAACATCATATGCAACCAATATATAACACGTGAATTATTTCAATATGTACTTGTAACACTTTTTTTCTTAAAAACATTCTCAAAGACGCAAAAATCACATTTTTCATGATGAATATTTTTCATTTCATCAACCGCACTATTTTAAGAATTTAATGAAAATAAAAATTCATGGAAAGTAGTATCACTTTATTCATGAAAATATTAGGTAGCTTTTTTAACCTCTTTTCGCTTGAATTGAGCAAGTAGAAAATACTTTACTGTTCATCTCTTCCCTTTTCTTTTCTTGATGAGATATAGTATTGTTGAAACATGGTGATGTTGAGATCTCTTATCTTGATATTCGCAATTTTAAGCGTAACAAGTAGTGAATCTCCTCGGGAGGTATTTGGTGATATCGTAAATTATAGTTGAAATTAAAATATACAAAAAAGAGAATGAATTAATATTCGAGTGAGGCCCGGATATCTCGTTCTCTTTGAGGAATTCAAGCCCACTGCGGTGTAATCTTCACCGATCCAACAATAATACTCTTGACTTGTCCCTTCCAGGATACAACAACCCAAAAACGTCGTATGACTCAAACAACTATGAATTAGTTTGAAGAGTCCCAGCTCCACCATAAGAACACCTTTCAACTTAAAATTACTCTTTTTATTATAGTGAATAGTTGAGGCCACAAATATTTTCTTTGTCTCAGCTCTATCTTTCACTATACTAATCTCAATATATAATACAATATTTTCCACACTTCTCATGCATCTTCCTCTATTTTTTCCATTCATTAACACAAGGTAGAAGACATCCTTTATATAAATGTAGTATTTCTTCCATCTAGTAAAAATCAAGAAGGTGAATAATAACTTGAGAATTAGTGGGGTAATTAGTAGGATATAATGTGGTTAGTGGTTGCATGAGTTACAAAGAAATAATAACCATATTCTCCACTTTAGACCACTAATATGCCATGAACTTTAATATTTTTAATAATATTATTAAAACTTTGTTTAGGATTTTAATGATTAAAACCTATTTAGACCAAATAAGTGCTTAAATCTTAATGAAAATAAATTCACTTAATTCCACGAGTGCGAACCATTTATATTCAAGCCTCCATTAAGTATAAACAAATAAGGTCTTTGAGGTGGAAATCTTTGTAGAAATAATACAGTTGTTGTTTTAGACATATTTAAACTTTAGTCAATTTATTTTAAAAAATTTAAAGTCGTCCAGTTTGACTAACTTGATATTGTTGTTCATCTATTTTCTTCTTCTTCTTCTTCTCTCACGGGTTTGATTTTAAAGCGTCAGAAACCTAATTTTAGCAATTCTGAAGTTTGAACTCAAGATTTAAGGATCCTTTTGGAAGTATATTCTATAATTGAAATTTTGTAATTATTTAGAATGGCGATAAACAATCTAGTAATTGCACATATAGTAATTATATAGACCTTTCTTTTTGTCATAATATAATTATAATATAAGTTTAGGTGACAAGACAAAAAAATCTTATAAATCAAGAGCCAAAATCAGCAAAACTTAGGTAACTCAATATCCATGATCCAAAAATTCCAGCAGACATGATAGCTGGGGTGTGCAAAAAATCGATTTAGCTTGATAAATTGAATGAAGAAAATGTTATTGGTTTATTGATATTGGGTTATTGGACTAATGGTTCTTAAACGATTTTGTAAATTTTTTTATTGGGCTATCGGTTCGATTTTTAATTTTAAAATTTTAGTTAATGGTTAAACCAATAACCCAATAAGATTACACTAAAATTATCTTTTTATCCTTATTTATAAAATATTAACTTTAGATTTTAAATATAAACTTTATTTTCTTTTGCATTTTATAATTATTAGTCTTGATGTCTACATTTTCTTTACGAAGTAGTTGATTTGGTGTGTGAATTGGCCTTTTCTTGAGAGATTGCTATCATACTCACTTTTAAGTTGCTACTTAATTAGAAGAGCACAAAATTTATTTTAGCAATAACTTATTTTTAATTTATTTCTACTTGTAATTCTTGTAGACTTTTATGCATGAAAGTAATGTATATATGAACAAATAAAAATAGAGAGAGAAAAAATTACAGAACCATTTCTTATCGGTTAAACCAAAAATAAATTGCTAAGGACCAAAAATCGGATTAAGCGAAAATCAATAATGAATATCTTATTGGTTTGTTTGTCAATTTATCATATTTACAAACCAAAATCGATAATACATATGTAAACCAAACCGACCGATAAGCACCCTAACAATGGCGGCACCTAATCAAACTTGTCGGTGAACCAATTTAAAAGTAACCAAGATGGCCAGAACCAATTTACTAATGATATAATGAATAAGAGAAAAACCTTGATTTTCAATATCCTCGAAGAAGAAAAATCATCTCCTTATAAGGTTACAAGACAAACTATACACGGTAAATATAATTAAAGAAGATTCTAGGCTAATAATATGCAATCTACCTCTACATTGTAAATATAATTAAAGAAGATTACGGGCTAATAATAATATGTAATATACCTCATAATATATGAAAGATAATTAAAGCTATACATGGTAAGTATAGATTATAATTGATGGTGATTAACACCCCTCTCAAACTAATGGTGAATTGACCGGCGGTTTACCCGATAAAAGAACTCATGTTTTTCTTCATTTGAGACTTGGTGAAAAATACGCGAGTTGATCTCTAGAGGAAACGTGAGGGAGAGAAATATGACCTTCATCAATTTTTTCCTGAATGAAGTAACAGTCAATATCGATATGCTTGGTTCATTCATGAAAAATGGAATTATGTGATCTTCACATGACTTTCATTATCACAGTACATGGGTGTGAAGAAGAAAAGTGAATGCAAAAATCAGCCAACAAACGACTTCACTACAAGTAGTCGACTTGGCACGGTATTCTTCTTCGGTGGATGATTTGGACATGGTTGCTTGGTTCTTCAACTTCCAAGATAGCAAGGAATTTCAAAGAAAGCACAATACTCGGCGGTCGAACGACAAATGTCAGTACCCACCATAATCGGCATACGAAGGTACGCAGAGAGTAGGTGAGTCATGGTACATGTGTAGGCACATCATTGCGGTAGATCAGAGGGTTCCCATCAGGTCTTAGAATAATGAGTGTTGTTGCTCCATGGGTGTATTAGCGATGGTCACATCGGTCCCAGGTAAGCCATGTCCAAAATTTTGGGTATACTTTCGTTGACAGAAGCGGCCACCACCATTACGAGATTTCTAGACTAATAAAATAGATGCATGCCCCAAGTCCTTAAATGCAGAAATGAAGATTTTAACATGCCTTTAAAATTTTACAAAATGCCCCCCGACATCATCCCCAATAATCAGAGATCATCAACATAGATTAGTACAAAAACCGTCCCTCATGGCGAGTGAGAGATAAATAGAGAATAATCATTGTGACTACAGCCATTAGCCACCTTGAAAGAAGAACAAACTTCAACTTGGAGAACCAAGCATTGAGCTTGCTTCAATCCCATAAATGGCCTTCCGTACACCACTAATGGAGAAGTGGAGAAGCCAAAGGAGGCTTCATATACACGAGTCTCGGATGGCTCATCATTAAGAAACGCATTAGTGAAGTCCATGCGCGAGAGGTCCTATTGTCGAGCGCATAGCATTAATAATGTATGAACGCAATAGTCATTTTAGCCATGGGAGTGAAAGCTTTCTCATAATAGATCTAAGTACTCTTGCTTTAAACCTTGTGCCACCAAGCAAGCTTTTATCGATCAATGCCATCAAACTTTTGCATGAGAGGTTATACCTATTTACACCCAACCACAATTTGATCATTAATTATTGGAACCAAATCCCATGTATGATTTCGGGCTAGTGCATCAAGTTCGTTTACATAGCCAAAGTCCATTCTTTATTGTTAGTGATGCATTTATAAGATCTAGAAATAAAATCAAGTGAGGACAAAAAGGATAATCGGGAAGGGGGTTTGCGGCTCAATGTCGGACGGGTAGTGGCTGATATGTAGTAGGTCGGAAGGGGAAAAATATGAGAAAAAGAGGGGATAAATGAATCAAGAGATGGGACAGCCAGTAGGGGAATTCTCACACAAGAGATCGGGCTCATCATCAAAGTAGGATGACAAAGGGAGTCAAGTCACCAATAGCATCTATAGATTCTATAGTTGAGGAAAGAAAGAACGAGTCCTCAAAAAGAGAACATTGCACGAGATCCTCATTCATTTAGCATCCCAATCATAACAACGATAGCCTTTTGAGTGTTTGAATATCTTTAAAAAAAATACGTATGTGAACCACGTATCAATTTTAGAGTACTCGAGATCTCGTAAGAAACACACCAACACATACATCTAAAAACACGAAAGGTGTTATACATAGGCTTAGTACCAAAAAGCTTCTATAAGAATTGACTTTGAAAACCTTAGTGAACATCAATTAATGAGGTAGGCGCGTATGGACACTATCATCCCAAAATAATTGTGGAAAATTTGCATGAAGTCAAAACACAGGCGGTTTCAATAATATGGTGATGCTTCGGCTCAACAACACCATTTATCGGACTTGGTGAGGACAAGTTTTCGATGAATGACACCTTCGGTAGCCAAGAAATGCTCAAAAGAATTTTAGAGATGTATTCATAGTCGAGTCCGTACGAAGGATCTTTATATTTTCTCAAATTGAGTATGGACCATGGCATAAAATATTTAAAGACCCTAAATACCTCGAGATTTGTGTTTAGAAAGTAAACCCATGTAAATTGAGATACATCATCCACAAATATGACATAGTAAGAATTTCCAGAGAGAGTGACTTGGGCTTCATTGAGACCCCAAACATCAAAGTGAATAAGTTCAAATGGAGAGGTAGTATGATGGATGCTTTTATTAAATGGCAACAAATGTGATTTTGCAAGAACTCAAGATTCACAATAAACCTAGTAACATTATTCTTAAGTTTAATTTAAACACTAAATTACTAGAAGGAAACAAAAACTTGAGATTCTGAGTATGAGGATGTCCCAAGCGCCTATGCCACAATTTGCAAAGAGCATTGGGCGAGTTGATCTCCGAGAAGACGGAGAAAGAAAGCACTTGTGAGTGGAGGATAGACCCGAGATCAAAGATGAAGAGTTCCCCTTGTATAGCCCCGGCCAATCACCTTTAGGTTCTCAAATCCACAGATAAGAAAACCATTCGGTGAGAAAGAAACTAAACAATGTTTCTTAACAAAGTTATTAACATAAATCAAATTAGCGGATAGTTTAGGGGCATAAAAGGCATGGATAAGACCAGGAAGAACCAGGGGAAGATAGAATTATAAAGTGCCACTCCTCTATATGTCTAGGTTCATTCCATTGGCAGCAACGATAGTGCCGGGGACGAAAAAGGCTGAGGAAGCAAAAGGTTGTCAAGTCACCGGTCATGTGATGAGTGGCGTCCGAATCTGTAGTAAGGAAGTAAATTAACAAACACACATGGTATAAACAAAGAGATTCTAGGCTAATAATATGCGAGTCTACATCTACATAGTAAATATAATTAAAAGAAGATTCTAGACTAATAATATGCATTCTACCTCCTAATATATGAAAAATAATTAAAGCTATACATGGTAGGTAAAATTACACACTTTATGGTAGTTTACATATACAACATCTAGAATGCTTTGGAATAATCTCGAATACTCTCTCACGAACTCGCAACATATCAATTCAACTTGCATACAAATGTGCAACAAGTGTAGCATGAGTACAACATGTACTCAAAAAATATCATTGGCATACTCCAACAAAAACGGTGACAAGGTTGAACTTAAAAATATGTGGTTTTAACTTGAATAGTTACAATTTTAACAAATATAGAAGTTAACAATCAAATAAATCAACAAATCAACATAATAATTACACACAAGTACAATATATGATATAATATACATAAATAACAGTCAATGAATCGGTGATGCAACATGAACTCTTTATCAAACCACAATTAGTATTGAGAGCAACCAAATCAACATAATAGTTATGCACAATTCCAACATATGTAGTAATATGCAAATAGAAATAAATGATTCAATGGTGCAACACTAACTCTTTATCACAACATAATATTTTCAACACCACACACATTGTATCGGTTGGGAGTAATGCAGGAGCAATGACCCACTTGCAGACAACCACGTTGTTCACATGTTGTGAAGCAAAATCTCATCGAGCCATAATTATATCAATCGATGCAGACAAGTTCCCATGTCATAACCAAATAAATCGTGCGGAACAAGATCTCATCTTGTCATAATCAAATTAATTTGCGGTCTGAGAACAAGATTCCATCATTTCGTAATCAAAACCATTAGCACGGAACAGATCTTATTGTGCATAATCAAATCCAATCAATCTCGGAACAACCGGTACATATATCTCATGAAATAAACATGAATTGCGCATACTATTATATGGCATATAAATGCTACATGAAATGAATCTATACAACCCATGTAGCATAAAATACACAAAGTATTCTAGATGGAATCCTAGCATATGAATCAATGCTAAATATTCTTTATTTAATTAAGCATACTCAGCTAAGCATTTAACACTACTAAAAATTACTATTTACAACTGAAATTTTCACTAAAAATGTTAAGTATCTATATTCTCACTAATATTTTGATTGGATTGATGAAAAAAATAATAATAGTTTTTTCACATGAAAATCATGAAGCTTCCTATTCTCTTATTAGAGGCTCTGTTTCCCACCATGCATTTTCAGTGAACCAATTTGGTGGAAAATAAGTGAAATCATGTTTTTAACAAAAAATTTCATTGATTTGCGGTAAATAAATCTCTATTTCTAGTAGTGTATCGGTTAAGTAACACGAAGAAATAGGAAAAAATAGTTAAATACCCTAACATGGCACGATACATATAAATACTTATCACCTTGTCTATATGTTACCACCATATACATAGTGTCACGAGCGAAGATGGAATACCCAGATCGAGAGTCGAGACCTAAAACCACGAATACCTCCAAATCGACCTATGACATGAACATAACAACTAAAGAGCATGCATCAGCGAGAATCGATAAGCTGACATTAATAGCGAAGTCGAATAGCATAACAATCATAAACAAAGTCAGCATTCGACAAAGCTGAAAATTTATATATTGTTTGATAAGCCTCTACTACTTTCGATGAGTGATAAGGCAACCTCCCCAACCAGCTCGCTAAAGTTTAAAAATGAAATATAACAAAAATCAATACTAAACTAAGGGTCTCGGAAGATGAGGACTCACCAATGATGGGAAGCTGGCTAGCGGTTTGGAAAGTTGAATTTAACGGTAGAGCGAGTACGATAGTTCGGATACGTATCATAAAATGATACAACATAAGATTATCTTTGTCATTACTTGGAATGTGCGAGTATGCAAGGTAAAGTAAAACAAGGCGAGTAAATGTTATCGTTGAAATTATGCATATAAACATAAATCATAAGATCATGAGAGTAAGGACTTCATGCTAAAATGCGAATCTAAAACATGTTTTTATAGTCATAAATTGATTATCATAGTTGTATAGGATGATCCAAAAGTTTGAAAATATAAATTATATGACTTGTCATAGTTTGAATCATAAGTAAAACTCATAAACTTGTCATTGGGTCAAATGTTTGTAAAACATAATATCGTAAGTCATAAACAAGAATAAATAAAATCATGAGGGGAACAATGGGAGCTGCGTCATAACCGACACCATCCCACGATAGACCTTATGTGATGCCCCAACTATCATACTCAAATGGACAGAGCCTTCCAAAATCTTATCGGGAGCTAATTTAGGATGCTACCATGATATTGATATCCAAGATGAAGGCCCCTTGCGGGCAGGGAAACTCTCTTGAAAGGCCTCAAATAAATATATATAAACCTACATTGGCACGTAGTTCGAGATCGAGACCTTGAAAACCCAAGCTACTCAATGCTAGTCATTACTCCTACAAATATGCATAGTGCTCCCATCATTTTCCATGAAGCTAAAATCATAATCCATGCATAGTCTAAATTACGGAATATAGGGAGTCTTGACTCCAAAACATATCATAACCTGATATTATTAGCCTTATTAAATCATTTAAACATACTTAACTTGTGTGGGGCTTGCCCAAATCTTAAAATCATACATTCTTGAAATAGACTTCATATGTTAAAATCATGGATTCGGATACGGGTAATTCATAAACATTCATTCATGCTAGATATCTCATCATATTGAAATCATGAATCATAAACTTGGATTTTCATAAAACTTACATAATAGGACATAATTTTCTAAAACATAAAATCATGTATTTATAATCAGATTCGTATATAAATCGCCCATGAATCTCAAAACATGTTTTGGAACATGAAGGGAGTGACCCATAAATAAATCATAGGAAATTTCATAAAATTGGGTTGAAACCCACTCAGATCATAAACTTGGAGTAGGACTTGAATTCACGAACTTAAGGAGAAATTTTTGCATGAGTGTGAAAGGATTCACCAACTCATAATCCTACATGCACAGGTAAACTAAATCTCAACTTGAATTTGGACAGACAAAGAGATTTGGGAAGAATTGATAGGATTATAAGTTTCGCGGGAAAAATGACCTTTGCCGGTCACCACGAGGGACATAACAAGTTGTTAGGTCCTCACGGCGACTCGTTGTCTCCCTCATCACCACCACTAGAAATTTGCAATTTTCTTCCAATCTTGTCAGTAGACGGTCGACTGACGAGACATGAAGTGACACCACGGCTTCGTCCCTCCACCCAGATTAGTTCCCTCACGAAAGAGTCACGATTCCAACTCTTGCTCCTCCCAATGAGGGGCTCAACAATTCTCTAGGTGTCATGATAGGTTGTTCCTCAACCCGGCCCCCACCACTCACAACTTCCCAACACAGCACCATAGAGTCACGGCAGAGTCGTTCTATGACGTCTGATTCTCATGCTTTCTACGATTTAAACCACGGATCTAATTTTAGGAACTTTCGGGATATTACACATAGTATATTCCAATTAATATTTAATTGGGAAAACTTTTCTATTAAAATCAAATATTAACTTACCGCAGTGCGAGCAAAACTTCAATCTTCCAGCTTTTATGACATTTAAAATCCATCAAATGAGTCGAATCTATTCAAAATTTACTCTAATAAATTAAATAAACGAACAATATCCATATTAGAAGTCAATAAAAAATCAAACCCGAACTCTAAAATCAAAATCTAAAATTGATTTCAAAATTAGGTTACCCTTGTTAGCCCATATAATTGTTGCTTCAGTTGGCCTTAGGATTTTAGGTATTATTATGCCTATATATATAGGCACCCCTTCCCATTCTAGATTATTGTCTTCTATTCTCTTATGAAACTTTGTAGTTAGCCTTTTGACTCTTGTTATTCAAAAAACCCTTGTTACATATCAACATGGTAATAGAGCGAGTCCATTCGTTTAGGCTCCAGTCCACGCTCACAGTCGAACTGGGCGTGAGAGAAGTGTTAAAGTAGGTTAAGTCCACATTGGTTGGGAATGGTGATGGTTTGTTTATATGGACTTGGGCAATCCTCCACTTATGAGCTAGCTTTTGGAGTTGGGTTGAGTCCAGGTGTCATATAATTTCACAGTGCGGGATCATAGCAACGATAACCTTCTGTCCAGCACCATACCCCAAAAGCTCCTGCAAATAAATCGATTTTGGCTCCGGCTTGTTTCGTTCACTTGGACCCATCGAGTTTGTTTTTATCTTACACACCCATCGATGACCAATCATATGTTTTACCCGAGTGGGAGGGTAACCAAATCCCATGTGTGTGTACGAAAGAACGATGAGTTCCTCGCCATAACGATACGCCCAAAGAGGATGAGACCGCGGCCTCTCTATAAGGACTCGAGTTCGAACCCAATTGATGTATGTTGTAATAAAAAGGAAAATGGGGGTGGTAGAGCGAGAATAAGCAAAATCCAGGTAGTTTGGTGGACTTACTATGACAAGTGAGCCTCCTCAGAGGTGGTGGATCTCGAGTCTCGGGGATCGAGACTCGGACACGGCGGGGTGAAGCATTGTCGGCGACACGTTGGGTGGCACGTTGAATCCCAGCTGGAGCCTCGTGTCGATGCCAAATGGATCAATACAGAAGTCGACTTAGTAACATCATGGGATTTAGATTTGGAATTGAATAGAAGGAATATGCTCCAAAAAAGGTGACATGCGGCAAACATATAATTTCGGCCGACGGGATCATAGCAACGATAACGCTACTGTCCAACACCGTACCCCAAAAACACACGTATAGATGATTTTGGCTCCGGCTTGTTTCGTTCAACATGAGGACGAAGAACAAAACAAGTACATCCAAAAACTTCGTATCTGCGAATGTCCCAGCATGTGACCATATAATTTAGAAATGGAGACATCCACTGAAGTCAATGCGGTAGGAATACGATTGATCACATATACAACGATTGAATTTACTTCTCCCCCAAGTACTAGGAACCTCACAGGATAATAGTAAGGAGTGTGCTATCTCATCAAATATGACGGTGTTTCCTTTCGGCAACAGTTCTACTGAGAGTATCGTACAAGATGGCGGGTGCATGGTACCATCGAGAGGCAAATGGCCAGGTAAAATCACTAGAGGTATATTCTTTAAGTCACCTGAAACACTTTATCACGGTAAATGTTGCGTTTTAGCAAGGGCTCTAAAGTTCTTTAAGTAAATGCCAAAGAAGTCAAACCTGCGGCTTCATAAGATAAACCGGGTATCTGAAGTATAGTCATCTATGAATGAAACATAATAGTTCGAACCACCCTTAGTGGATCGCGATGATAGTCCCAGCTACATCGGAATGAATAATAATAAAAGAATATTTGAATAAGACACACTTTTATTAAAAGGTAAAATGAGAAAATTTTGCTAGTTTACAACCACTACAATATGAAATATCTGAAGTGTTTAAATGACCCAAAGCACTAGTAGAGGCTAAAAAACGTAAACGTGACAACGATACATGTCAGCGGGAATGCCAAAGATAAAGCTGCCCAGACAAAGGACTCAAATGAAGACAAATCAATGCTAGAGGCGGCAACCGCAGACACTTTAAGACTCTCGGGACATAAGAGTTCCCCCAACCTACGGCCAATCCCAATCACCCCACGAGTGTGTTGGTCACCGCTCTTATGAGAATCGAAAAGAATACCCAATAACCGAGTCCTACAGGCGGCGGCCCAGGAAGCAAGATTAAAAGCAAGTTTAGGAATATAATAGACATCGGACGGGACAATGTGAGAAGTAGCAGAACCAACACCCTCGGCGCATAGATGTAGCAGCGGACATAACGAGAGAGTGGTGAAATGGGTGACAAGGAACCAACGATGACAAACAATGTGACATATGATGGGTCGCACGAGAATCGGAATCCTGAGATGAGCGAATACCTAATGTACTAGAGGAAAATTGGACTGAGTTGGATGCGACATGGCGGTAAGTTGGAGGCCAATAAACGCTGCAGCTGTTCGAACACTAGGGATCCAATGCTGAAGAGGCACAATACTAACCAGACCGACATCTTGATGGTGCATCGCGGCTGTGGAGGGAGGCGTGGAGGAGTACCAAGGAGTGTGGTTTGTCCATTCATACACATTCTTGACGGACTTGGCCTTGTTGAGTAACAACGGACCTTGAGCCTTCCAATGATTTTTATGCTTGCAAAATGCACACTCATCAAATGCAACTTTAGGAGATCATCGCGCGATTGATTGGAAGTCGAGAACGGTGTGGTCTGGGGCGGTCCAGGGTGAAGCAACAAACACGAGGCGGGAGTAGTAGGTGTTTTTGACCTTTATCCAATTGAGACTTGTCACGAGTCTCTTCGCAACTCCAGAGTTCATGGCAAGCTGAATCAGCATTGGGAGGGAGATCGATGAGATTGTTCCATGTAGTCTCTTCAAAATCGAGAATGCAATGCCATCAAAAATTGAACCAAGCGTTGTTCTTTCCTCCTAGCAATATACGGCCTTAAAACCTT
Source organism: Datura stramonium (assembly GCA_018107945.1). Classification (NCBI taxonomy): domain Eukaryota; kingdom Viridiplantae; phylum Streptophyta; class Magnoliopsida; order Solanales; family Solanaceae; genus Datura; species Datura stramonium. The sequence goes on from JACEIK010007248.1 coordinate 71,378, forward strand.
TCAATTACGCAGATTCGGTAGGGCAGAATTGATCCCACAAATCATACATAACAGTATAGAAATCTTGAATGCTCATAGCATTCTATTGAAAACACGAATATCGTATTCTAAGTCTTGCTTCGCAAGAAGTGGGCGAGTATGCAGTCTCCAAGTGATCAGTTTCTTTTGTTGTGTCATATTTAGCCAATTGCACACCAATTGGTAGTGACGGAGTTGTTAATCCAAATGATAACCTTGGAGTTAGGTTTCCCATAAATCCCATAGGCAAAACAAATCCTCGGCCTTCTCATCCCTTAGGTTTAAGATTTGCTTGATAACATAGCCCCATATATTCTTGCCACGAAGAAAATTCTTCATGACATAACTCCAATACGCATAATTTTTGCCATCTAATTAAGTGTTAATGGATTGGAGAGAATCTCATACCCGACCATATTGACAAAATCAAAGTGAATACAGCAAGATAAGCAACCCCAAGCAACAATGAAAACAAATCACCTAGTCCAAATCAAACCAAACCAACAACGCCGTCCAAATCAAACCAAACCAACAACGGCAACAACAATAGATCTAAACGGATCTAGCGACTGACACATCCCAGGGAAAACAACGGTTCGATCCCGCTTTGGTGGTTGCTACAAATGAGGAGGATCGATTTACAAGGCTAGACTTGTGGCAAAAGAATTATTCACAAAAATATGATATGGACTATGAGGAGACCTTTGCCTGGTGACAAAGATGAAGACTATTCGCACTATGATTGTCGTTGCACCGTTCGACGGTGGAAGATATTTCAAATGGATGTCAAGAATATATTTAGAAGATAAATTTGATCTCCATGAGGAAGTGTATATGACTCCTCCGTGAATAGTGATAACCGACGGTGAAGTTTGTCGGCTTTGAAAAGCTCTATATGGTCTCAAGCAAGCCCCTCGTGCTTGGTTTGAGAAATTCTCCCTGTGATTACTTCCCTTGGCTTTGTCCCGAGTAACCATGATTCGGCATTATTTGTTAGAGTACGAATGCGGGGCGAATCCTTTTGTCCTTATGTGTAGATGATATGGTTATAGCGAGTGATGATCATGATGGTATTGAGTCATTGAAGCAGATTTGGCTCATCGGTTTTCCATGAAGGACTTGGGTCTGCTACGTTATTTTTGGGTATTGGTGGCTCGGCCTAAGAAAGGATATCTTCTCTCTCGGACTAAGTATATATCGACTTGTTTAACGGGCGTGCCTTTCGACAACGGGGTGCAGATACTCCACTTGGAAACCAACGCCTTCTCTCCACTAGTGATGGTGTTTGGTTAACGAGATCCGAGTCTTTATCGGAATTTGTTGTAGGTAGCCGGTGTATCTTACCGTTACTCGCCGGATATAGCTCATGCGGTTCCGTTGTTGCTTGATTTATTTACTTGCTCCTCTTGATTCAGGGAGGCGCTACTTCGTATTTTATCTTCGTAGCACCGGTTGGGGGCCTCTTGTTTCCCTCGACATCATCTCTCGGGATTACGAGCCTATAGTGATGTTGATTGGGATGGTGATCGCAATGATCACAAAATCCTGTGGTTTAGTGTGTGTTCCTTGGAGATTCTTTGATATCATGAAAGAACGAGAAACAAGATGTTGTCTCTAGATCTTCCACGGAGGTGAGTATCGTGCTATGATAGTGACTACATTTGAGATTGTTTGGTTATGCGGCTTCTTAGAGATATGGGGGTTCACATTTCTGCCTACTCCCCTACATTGTGATAACAGAGTGCGATGTACAAGAATTGCAAAGAACTCTATTTTCCATGAGCGAGGCCAAGCACATTGAGATTGATTGTCACTTCACTCGTCATCATCTCGGCTCGGGATACATGCTTCCTTTTGTTCCATCGGCCTTGAAGATTGCTAACCTTTTTACGAAGGCTCAATCGGCGTCTCGGTCCCCGTTTCTTGTTTGACAAACTCTCAATGCTTATTATTGTCGCATTGTGAGTTTGAGAGATGTTAGCCCATATTATTGTTAGCCCATATAATTGTTAGCGAGATGGGCCTTAGGGTTTAGGTAGTCTTATGCCTATTTATAGGCACCCCTTCCCCATTCTAGATTATTGTCTTCTATTCTCTTATGTAACTTTGTAGTTAGCCTTTTGACTCTTTCTTTTCTTGTTCTTCAAGCCGCTTATTTTTATATCAACAGCCCTTTCCCCAAAAAGATGCCAAACTCTGCCAAGTTCAACTCAAATCAACCAAATCGAGATATCCAAATCCATAATTTTTAGTGTCTTAACTTATAGCTAGAAACTCTATTTTTACACTAAGAAAACAAGGATAAAACATCTAAATCACGTGGGTAATTAAAATAAAAAATTAAATGCGAGTTTAAAATCCTTAACCCAACTCAAATGGTGAAAATCTCCTTAACATTAGCTGAAAGCCGAGTTTAAAAATTCTCAGAATTTGGAAATGACATGAAAATCTCGACTTTCAAATTTTTATATACAACGAGACAAGCCTGCTATGACGAGTTGACTTTGATAAACTCAATGAACTTTAAGTTCACTAGTGCAATCCTCATGTCACAATTTAAATATACATACGAGTCCATAATCATCATAGAAATCTATAGAAAACCTTCAAATTATGAACCTAAGTTTGCTTTTTCAATTATTTGACTTTGATAAACTCTATGAACTTTAAGTCACTAGTTTAGGTCCAAGTGTTCCAAAATGCCCCCCATCCCCATGAGACCCGAGCCCACCCACCGTGGAGTCGTAATCACCAAATAAACCTATGAAAAGTCTCAAATAGAGAAAAGTCGTAGAATTCAAAACGGCGATTGTCTAGTGATACCCAAAATATTTTAATTTATAAACACTTTTTTGATTTAATGAATCATTATTTTACTATTGTATCCCAATATATATTGTGATCCATAAAAGTATCCTCCTAAAAAAAAAGCGCCAACTCCATTTTTCTATATTCATCCTTTTTCATATAATAATTTCTAAAAATTATATTTTTTTGAAAATAATTTTAAGGATACTTTAGTCATTTTAAGAATTTTTTTTGTGTTCAAACACACCATTCATTATTAGTTTGAGAACTTCTACCAAAATATGTAATTATATACTATAAAAAATCAAACTCCAACACACAGTGTTCTTCAACATCGATGCTCATTAGTTACTTCTAATCAACTAACTCCAAACGACCTCCCACAACATTGCTATAAATCATCTATAGAGGGGAGCATTGGCAGGGATAGATTAACAGTAGAGGGTAAGGAGTGATCGACGAACACCCTTTGTTGAAAAATTATACACATTATATATAGGTCAAAATATTACTTTATATTCGTATATATAGTATTTTGAATAGTACCCTTTAATATAATAGAGAGTTGTATCTCAATGACAAAGAGTATGCATAAATCTTTAGGATGTCCAACGGTCAACTCCTTGTGTCAACATTATTTACTTTAATATCTTGTGGCCAGCCTCTAACCTCCTGAAACCAAAATACAAAAAACAGAAATCTAATTAGTACAGTCGAGAGCCATAGCTTAGCGGTAAAAATGTGCACCATGCTGTAAGATGCCCAAGTTTGATTTCCCATGTCCACATATTTGTTATATTATTTTGCAGCCTGTCTATTTTGCTTTAAAATTGTGCCTAAGATCTAATTTCGTAAAAGTATCATGTTTAATTAAAAATTATTAAAAAAACATATTTACTACTATTTTAATGAGTCTATTATAAAAATAGTTTAAAAGATGAAATCTTATCGAGTACAATTGTAATAGTATATTTGAATTATGGTTTCAAAGTAACGTATGAAGATATTAAAGATTTTACTCTTTTAACTAACTCATATCCTGTATTCGATCCATTGATAAGACAAATTATCTCTTAGAATAAATGTGCTTATCCAATCTAAGTCACTAATTCCTAGAGAACTTCTTATGAGAAATCCTATGTCTTACAAATCTTTGCAGCTAGGCAGTTCACATGCTATGGTTGTTGAAGGTCCTCTGTTGGTCACAGCTTCAGCCCAAAACCATTTAGCCAACCCATTGATTTGTTGTAATGTATCGGAATAGTCAACTCTCTTCTGATTTCATTTCCAGCTGTCTCCTGAGAGTCTTTAGGATTCCTTCATGTACTACTCACCTTAGGCAAAGGTCTAACAATTCCATGGCTGCAAAATCACCATGAAAATTGATGATTGGCCATGGATTCTCTCATCCTTCGAGGGATTATCACGTAAAATTATGTGTTCTTTTTTTAGTTATTGTTATTTTCATTAATTGTTGTCTCATAACGGAACTAGCGCAGAGACGTGAATTCAATCTTTGACACTAGAAAAAACCACATACCTACTAATGTAATAAAAATTGAGATTTTGTAAGATAATAGTCTCTTTCCTACCACTCAGACTAATTAATTTGGTTTTAAACTCTCCTTTGCAAGACAAATATGCTTGAATAAAGAATGTTTCTTGATATATACTTCCATCAGTCCATGTGATGTATCATTTATTGTTTATATAATTAGTCGCCTAATATTGAATTCCCCTATCGACTTTGTTGACCTGCTGACCTGACTCCTTTTGATAACTCATTTTCTTCAAATAATAATATTTTGTTTGTAAGCTAATAATTGTATCTCTTTCCACTACTAATTAATTTGATTACTTCCATGTAGTGTTACATTACTGAATTCCCCATCGTCTTTGTTGACTGTCCTTTCTATCTATATATAAACCAAACACTTCATTCTTCCTTTCTATCATACCTTACTTCCATCTCTTACTAACCTATTGGAATTGAATTGAAAGTTTCTTGGTTCCATAATGGAATTGATTTCAAAAATATTTCATGGAGACTTGAATAAAGGTGGAGTCAAAGAGGAAAACATCATAGTTTAGATGGTATTGCAAGAAAAGAACATCAAAGTTACTAGGTTTTGGTGGGAAAGAGAACAATATGGGAATTTGTAAGACAAAGAGAATATTCAAAGAACGAGAAGTTAAAGTGAGTTATACGAATAACGAGTTTGATAACAGATTGATATATGAGATATACAAGTACGCGCGCCTTCTATGGAATTACATCCCAATATGTAGAGAAATCATCCACATTTTTTGTTCTTTCTTTTATTCAGTCTCTACATAAAAATTATGAAGGGTTTGATTTGATATCTTTATTTTTTTTTCATCTACTTAAACGCAAACTTGTGTGTGATCATAGTTTAAATTTTTTATTTTATTTATTTTTACACAGTAAAATGATACGGTTGAATTTGTTAATGTTGTTTTTAGATGCGTGAATTAAATTGATCTTGTAAGATAATAATATTGAAATAAATCACAGCAAAAGAGAGATGAATGAATGTAAAAAGTTACTAAAGAAACGACCTCGTGAAATTTTATTTAAAAAGATTGACCTCTCACAGGAGGTCGGTTTCTATAAATGTTTTATGCCAATTTTTGCAAGGTCGATTTTGCGGACTACTTTGGTCGATTTTGGCGGAGTTTCTTTGGTAGTGAGATGAAGTCTTGCTTTCATATCATGTTAACAACATAGATTTGAATGCATTCAATCACGAAAAATATAGGCTCGAAGAGGTGGTGATTGCTTTCAAGCCATATTAAGAGACCAATCTTAGGACAAAGGACCAATGTAGGACTCTTCACACGGGAGGTGTGGGAGTCTCATCATTTCCGTGTTAGATAACTGATCTTTGTAATATAGTTTAGGCAATCATCACTGATAAGCTAACTTGACATTGTGCTAGGCTCAAAACATATTAAAGAGATCACTCATCTCTTAGTATTTGGAGTCAAAAGAATGGCTTTTATTTTTAGGTTTCTTTATTCTTATTGTTGCATGATGATTATTGATTAATAGTGTCCATTGAGTTATTTTGCAAAAATTTATACTCTTGTGATGTTGATGGAAAATGGTTAGGGCGTGTTTTATTGTCGATGGAAAATGGTTAGGCATGTGCTAATGCCGGTAAACCAGTTCCGGTGTGTGTTGTGTCGATGTGAAATGATTTGGACATGTGTTATTGCCGATGGGAAATGATTCCGGCGTGTGTTATTATCGATGGAAAATGGTTCTGACATGTGTTATTGCCGAAGAAAAATAGTTAGAACGTGTGTGATTGCCAATGGAAAATGATTCCAGCGGATATATGGACCTCGCAAGTCCCCTATAGTTTCCGACTATCCAGATAGAGAACGGTATATACGGAGTTCTTGGCCGAGTGTATTGCAATGCGTACATTTCATCTTCGTGCATTTCATATTGAGTTGAGCGTTGAAGTGTTGAGATGGTTGTGATATTGATTTGACTCATTGTATTTGAGATTCATTTTGAATAATATATATTTTATTTGCTTCATGGTTAGATTTTAAATCCATAAACTCGTGCTGGGGTAGAATATTATTATTATATATTTACAAGCATTGAAAAAGAATTATTAAGATTATAGATCGTCATCACTTCTAAAAGATTCGATTATCAAAGCTTGATGAGTACACGTGTGTTAGTACTCACCTACTTCTTGCCTTTTTGCATCTGACCCAGATGCTAATGGTATTTGAGTTGCTATATGGTTTGAGATATGTCGCTATTAGAGTTCAGGATGAAATTTGCTTTCTCTTTAATGATGCTTGAATTCTAGAGACTTCTTATTTTATTTTATGTTTTATTTCTTTTTAGATGGTGACTTTAATTTTTTAAAGTTCAGGATGAGCTGCTTTCTCTTTGACAGTACTGAATTCTAGAGACTTCTTATTTTATTTTATGTTTTATTTCTTTTTAGATGGTGACTTTAATTTTTTTAAGTTGTTTAGTATTCGTAGATGCTTTTGTACTATTAATGTCACCATGTCTTGGGGTTGTTTTGGTCTTAGACTTATTAATTTCCGTACTTATAAGAGTTAGTTGCTTATTTTATATTATTTTCACATTATTTAAATTATTAATTGGTCAATAAAGGAATAGGGTTCGCCTACGGATAT
>JACEIK010007249.1:9893-31956 GCA_018107945.1 Datura stramonium
TAGAGAAAACCCTAAGAATTTTCGTCCTCACAACTGCCTGTAACCCACGTCCTTGCTCCACCAAGTCAGAATAATTAAAAATGAACCTAAGTGTTCTATTCCCCTTGTGATCTTTAAGAAGTTACGTTTGGGAGATCTTAAGCCTACTCTGATGCGGTTGCTTCTGGCAAATAGATCCATCATATGTCCGGTGGGGATTATTTTTGATGTGTTGGTTAAAGTTGATAAATTCATCCTCCCGGCGAATTTTATAGTGTTGGATTGTGACGCGACCTCAAGGTGCCCATCATTTTAGGGCACCCATTCTTAGCTACCGGATGTGCTTTAGTCGATATTGAGTTAGAAGAACTCAAGTTCTGGGTTGGCAATGATGAGGTCTACTTTAATGTGTGTAAACCAACAAAGCCCCTTGATGAATGTCGAGTTATGTCCATGACAGATGCAAGGGATGAGCTAGTTGAGGTCTCTTATAAGGATGTTGAGCTTCTAGATCATCATTGACTTCTGAAGTGATATTGTCTAGTTGTGTCATTAAATCAAGCGCTTCTTGGAAAGCACCCAAGTGCTTTAAATTTCTTTTCACTTCACTCTTTTTTTTGTTTGTTGTTGGAATGCAATAAAGTTGAATTGTGAGAAAAAAATTGATGAAAGTGTAAAGAGGTATATGTGCTAGATCAGCGAAATGCAAGTCCCACTCTACTACACGTAGATGTGGCATAGGCTATGTCCAGAATACCTAGAAGAAATGCGTTCAAAAACAAGGCACCTGCACCTCATCTGTGAAACTCAGACAAGGACCTGTTGCACGCATGTGTAACGTAGGTCCAAGGCAGTGAACTACACTTTTAAGACATATCTGAGCTTGACATGCATGTCGCAGATTTGAATCTGGGGCCACATGTGCAGGTGCAGATACAGGTACAAGAATTTTAAAGGTTGACTACATGTTTTACCAACCCGACCCACCTTTGACCCACGACCTTTCACCTTCCCCACCTTATTCTAAACCCTTTTTAGCCCTTTATCTCCATTTTCATTCCCCATTAACTCTCCACACACTCCCCATTAAATCTATATAACCTCTCCCATTCTCTCACCTTCACTCTCAAATTCTCTCTCACTTTTCATCTTTACCATATAATTATTGGGGTCGGCGCTACCATTGCCTCTTGTGTGAAGCTTGATTTACAACCACCCATTTCTTCTCACTCTATTTTGGTATGCTCTTTTGCCTAGATTTTTATTTTCTTTGTGATTGAGGATGTGTTGTAGAACAAGCATGATAATCGTTATTTTTCCATTCTCCATTTCCCCATTTTGTATCATTATACTTCTCTTGAAATCGATTTTTGTGGGTATATATGGATGGATTTGAAATTGAAAAATGTATGGTAAATATTGCTTCATGTGACTTTGTATGCTTAGGTATGATGATTTATGCCATGCAATTTAGTTAAGGGTGAAGCTTGAGTAACCCATTTGATTGTGATGATTGCTTTTTTTCGATGATAGATTGGGTGACGTCTTTCTTAAGTGAAAATCATCATTATTTCATGATTGTATGTTAATGTTGATGAGTTTACATTATCATTTGGTTATGCTTGTTAATTTCGATGAAATGTACCATGCCTACTGAGAATGTTGGGTATTGTGAATGAAATGATGTTGATGGAAGTAGTAAAAATGGTGACTTGATGTTTTTCAATGATAAATAGGGTAACGTCTTTCTTAAGGGAAGTCATTAAGAAGTTGTAATTGGTCAAGTTATGATGTTAATCTTGTTAGTTATCTTGCGGGGAAGTCTGAGTACCCCTTAGACTTTGAAATTGCTTGATATGGCTTAAATTGGGTTGAAAACCTGTGAAATGAAGGTTAAGGCACTGTTAAGCTTACGTGTGCCACAGATGTTGCTCTGTGGAATGCAAATCCAACGCAGATGCTGGTTAGGAGTCCCAAACTCACCACCTCATGCATGCATTACACCTGCATGCCATAGATTTCCATCTGTGAAATGCATATGCAAACATAGATGGATAGATAGTTTTCGGTGATTCTGTTTTGTGTCTGTATCTCATCTGTGTGATGTGCGTCGTTACCTACAAAATGCAAGTGATTCAAAGATCCAAGCAGTTAAATCTTGCTGCTTTTTCCCTTTTTCACTCCAAATCTTTACACCCCCTCCCCTTTAAAAAAGCATGCTTCGTCCCCAAAACATAGAATGTAAAATAGAAGGAAGGGAACATACCTATGGCGCACTAAGCGCTCCTATCATCCTGCAGAGGTGGTACCTCTGCTGCAGTCGTGGCACGGGCGATGGCCAACGCACTCAATGGTGTATCAATAGGGGGAATGGTTACCCACTCAGCAGTAGCGGTCGCCTCTACGACCTCTGGAATCATTAGGGCTGAATGTGGCTTGCCTAAAGGGTCCTCGCCACTCGCAAGCTCAGCATGGGAAGTAGTGGAGCTACCCTCTCCTCTCGCTCTCTCAAACAGCTCTGACCTATGCTCGTCGTGAGTCTATTGGCTCTCCAATATTGCCCGCTTGCGCTCTTTCTTTTCTTTCTTTCTCTTCTTTTTTAGGGTCTCATCTCCAACATCATCAGAGACCCTCTTTTTCCCTTTTTCTCTCTCAGCTCCTGCAGGCTCCCAATATGCCACCAAATCAAGCTCCTCATCTATGCTAATGTCGAGGTTAGGAAGAGTTGGGGCTTCTATAATTGTCGGTTGCTGTGATGACAGCTCGGCCACTTGGTCCGAAAAGCCCCCAAATCCTCATGGAGGCTGCCAGTGTTAATCTGCTCGGCCATGCGATCATTGAAGCGACTCTCAAAGCTATCTAACCTGGCGTGTAGGACTCGTGCAGCTGCCTCAATCTTAGCCTTTACCCAAGGCTTAACGTTCTCCATCATAGATTGTACCTTTTTCTCAGCTACGGTCATTCTCTTGGCCATCTTCTGGAGAAATTCCTGAGGCACAAGCATGAACCCGATTGGAGTCTGGCTCGAAAGGCCCATAGGTGGTGCAACGGAGGTGCTATGAGCTGCCTCTGAATGACTGGCGTCTATAGCCAGTGTCTCATCCTACTCCAGTGAGGTGGGGGCATTCACCTGCTCGCCTCTAATTGTCTGTGGTACCGGGACTGCGATAGAAAGTTGTTCCCAGCTTACTGGGTTCATTTCATCCTGGATTAAACCAATATTTGCTATTCACTATCCTCCGATCAACTACTCCTCACCACGACGCACCTTGATACCTGCCTTTGTGCATACCCTAAATACGAGACTCGGGAATGGGATGGTAGTGCTCAATCCTACAGCCCGATCCCAGAGAAATGACCCTCGGGGTGGTGATAGGGTATTTGGACATGATACACGCCGCCAATGCTACTCTGTCTGCGCCAAGGTTATTGTCATTCACGGTCGGGGCCTTTAGTGAATTCTTTGTGATTTTCTTTCCTCTAGTGACTCATTCTACTTCCTCTTTGTCCCTAGATAACCCCCGGCAACAGCGCCACTTTTTAATAACGCTCAAACTTACACTTTCTAGCGAAGTATGAAGTGGATGTTGTCAATGAAGAACCCAACAAAGAGGTTGGGGTCGAACCCACAGGGAATAAGGTGAGATCTAGACTAATTCCAGTACATAAATTTGTTGGTAAATTATCTCCGAATTGGGGGTTTTAAAGAAAAACAATAATAAAACAATCCATCTGTGGCTTGGCCCTAAGAACTTTGACATCCTCTAAAGTTTTCTACGAGTGTTGTGGTACGCCTCATACCTTCCTCCTACACTCGTACTTTCTTGTTGCATCTAGAGCTATGACAAGTCTTAAAGAATCACTGAAGCTCCCCATGGCTCATGGTATGGGTCGTAAGTAGATGTTGCAATCCGTGGATCCCACGCGTACCAAGAAACTACTTGTGCAAATTTTCTCTAAGGTTTTCCATGACTCCAGTTACGGCTCGTACCATCTTGGTATGGCTCGTACTAAGAGTCATACTCTACCTTCACATTGTTTCAGCCTTCTGAGATTTTCCACAAGTCTCAATACTACTTGTACAATCTAGGTGCGGCTCGTACTGAGATTGGTACTTGGCTGATTTTCTGCACATTTTTGCTCCAACTCCTATTTTCCTAAAAATAAAGTAAAAGCACCTCATATCCATATAAACATACCTAAGTTCATGTTATTTTCTCAGTTTTAAGCATCGAAAGTGCTATAAATTCACAACACATCAGAGGGCATGAAGTCTTACTTCATCAAATACCAGGATGGCTGGTCATTCACACCAGAAAAGTGCTTTAATTTGGCTGGGTTAGGGCAGGAGTTCCCTAACATCAACAAACAATTTACTGAAAGAGATTGGCACCCATTCATGGATGCACCTGCTGGTTACTACCCCAATGTTGTGATTGAGTTCTACTACTCATATCAAGCGAGGCAAGACTCGATGAAGCACTCGAGAAGGGTATACGAGTTCCTGAGTCTGCCATCTGTCATGGTATGGGGAAAAGAAATTGATATCACTATTGATACCCTGAATTCTCTCTACTAGGTGGAACCAATCACCCCGAGAACTAAATTTATGGAGTGGATTGCTACAAAAGGCAACCAACTTCAATGGGTGGCTAGAGTTATCGCGATGGGTAGCAAATGTGGGTCACCTTGGGTGGTGAAATTCCCAAGCAGGATCTCCACTTCGAAGTAAAGTTGTGGCTGGATTTAGTTTGCTCCTACCTCATGCTATCCAAAAATGATTAGAAAGTGTAATTGGAGGCCGCCATCCTAATAGCTTGCATTATGTCAAGGGTGCATGTCAATTTTGGGGAAGTTGTCATGCAGATGAAAAGGAAGGCTCTACAACCGTCTCTCTACCATGCCATTTCCCCTATTGATTAGCTAGCTGTATGCTAGAGCGGGGGTTCGCTATTTTGATGATGACCGTGTTTGCTCCACTATCGGAGTAATTGATATTGACAAGAAGAGGGATGTTGATACCCTCAAAAGCAAGAAGAAGAGGATGCATTCTTGGGACTTCCTTGAGGATTTTATGGCACATGACACTGATAGTGCCCTATTGGCACAAAACCTCAACGAGCCGACTCTTAAAATGTTGGGACATGTTTCTGAAGAGGTTCCACCCCTGGGATCTTCACCACCACCTCCATCCTCCAGACCTGGTGGGGTCTAAAAGATGTCTAAAATGATGCATTCCCATGAGAATCAGCTCACAAAGTTAGCCTATCAAGAATGCGATGAAAGACGTGTTTGATAGCCTCAACAAGCTATGCTCCAGAGTTCACATGGTCTAGGGAGCAATTGCTTCTCTCTAGGATGATATGAGGGAGATGAAGGGAAAGGCCCCCTATCTAGCACTGACATAGCTTATTAGATGAAGTTATGGCTGCCCCGCCACCACTCGGGGCCTAATTGATGAATTACTTGGGGGCCTAGAGGAGGATGAGGAGGATGAGAAAGAAGAAGATGGTACTGATGTTTCTCTAGGGTTGCAAGATGTGTTGTTGGAGTCCTTGGTCATAGCTCACTCCCTCAGGTGCGGCGCAGGTTCTAGTGCAGACGTAGTGCCACAAAATGATGAAAAGGAGTAGATGGCACAGGGAGTTCTTTCCCCCTTTATCCTTTATTTGATAACATAGGGGAAAAGATGGTTCCCTTCAAATGTGCATTGATTATTGGCAATTGAACAAGGTGACAATCAAGAACAGGTATCCCCTCTCCAGGATTGATGATTTGTTTGACAAGTTTCAGGGTGTTATGTGTTTTTCACAGATAGACCTCAAATCTGGGTATCATCAGCTCAGGGTTCGGGAGAGTGACATTCCAAAGATAGCATTCAGGACTCGGCTTGGTCACTATGAGTTTGTAGTTATGTCTTTTGGACTAATGAATTCTTTTGTAGCTTTTATGGATTTGATGAACAGGGTGTTCAAGACTTATTTGTACATGTTCGTGATTGTGTTCATAGATGACATCCTCATGTACTCTTGGAGTGAAAAGGAGCATGCCGCTCACTTGAAGGTGGTGTTACAGACTCTTAAGAATCGCCAGTTGTATGCCCAGTTCAGCAAATGTGAGTTTTGGTTAAACTCGGTAGCATTTTTGGGTCATGTGGTGTTAAGTGAGGGGTATAGTGTAACTAATTAAGTGTGGGGAGAAGTGAACTTCATATTACCATGCATGCTTTAATTGCTAAATTTGCACATGGTAGGCCTAGTTTTTTTTTAGACTTATGATCTATCTTGCATGCTTGTTTGTGTGTATAGTTTTTTTTGTTTTATTTTATTTTGAGTTCCTCCGGTTTTTATTTTCGGTACTTTTCCAGTGGATAATCCCTTAGAACCGACTAGAGAGTATAGATTTTTTTTATTTTTTACTTTTTTAGTCATTGAGTCATGACTTTGCTCGATGATGGATAGATGACGACCGTCTTAAGGGTAAATTAGTCATTAGGAAGAAAAAAACTTGGACCTTACGAATGTTAGGCGCTTCACTTGGGTATCATTGAGACTTTATAAAAGTTCACTCAAAAATGCATGAAAAGGTTAGAAACACTTAGTATTTGGGAACTTGACTCTTGTACTTACAAAAATGGGCTTAATTATGTTATGCATGCAATATGAATATATGTGTTTATGTGATCTTGATTTCCATTGTTAAAACCATTTTTGCCAATGTGTGAGGAAGTTTTGATATACTCCATGCATGTAAATTGATGTCTAGAACTTTCCCGATGTGTGTGCAAAGCGAAATAAGAATGATGAATTTAGGAAGTGATATAGGCATTTCTTTGGTAGCCTTATTTTTATCCTATTTTACCTACCTTGGTTATAATTATCCTAGTTAGAAATATTGAGTCTTAACCTATTCTTTTGATAGTCATATTACAAGCGAAATCCCTTTTTGTTCTATTGACTTGTATTTGATCCAAATGACTCCTATAGCACTTTAATGAAAAAAAATTGTATGAAAGGGGCATAATTGAAGTGAAGGGAAAAGCCAAAAAGTGTGGTGAATTAGAAGAAAATAAAAAGGTGAAATTTTTCTAAACAAAGAGAGTTATTGTTAGTGGGAAAACAAAAAGAATAAGGAGCTTTGAAAAATTGAAGATGAAAAAAAATGTGTGAATGAGCTCAATGTTGAAAGAAAAATCCCCACTAGTCACCTAAGTTGAAAAATTGAAAAACAAAAGGAGGTATAAGGAGAAAATTTGGAAATTGAAGAAAGTGTTAAAACTCAAAATGTTGTTAAAGTATTAAAGTGCTTAGAAAGATTAGTCACTATCTTGGCCAAATAGTTTCTACCTGTCCCTTAGCCTACATTACAACCAAATTTAAGTCCTAATTGATCCCAGATTCAAAATTCTATATTAGTGGAGCATTACACTAAGGGCAAGCCTATGGGTCATCGTTTGCATGTATGTTGAGTTCTTTGGGAGAGTGAGCGAATATTATTTTATTTATTCCCAAGTTTATATTGACTTGTATCTTGTGTGTGAAAGGGCATCTCTCCAAAATGTGAGGGGCACAATGGTAAGATTTTGGTAAATCTTGATTGCTAAATTAAATATGATTCATGTTGGCCATAAATATGTCTTGATGAGTTAGTTTTCAAAAGCTAAGTGATTTCGAACTTTGAAATTTAATGTTGATCCTATATGCATGCGACTGAATTGTTTGAGCTTCATTGATTTATCTCATGATCCTAAGTGTGTGAGTACTTTACTATGTTTTTGGAACAAATTATATGTATTTGCATGTGTTTATGTTATACATTTGTGAAATGAGCTAACGCATATGATTAGATATTTTCAGGGCTAAAAATTACGGATTTGAATATATTTGAGGCTTTTGGAATACATGTGAAAAAGATGGAATCAATGATGAAAAGATCAAAGCTTGAAGCAACCATTGGCCACATCGCACGACCGACCGGCGAGGCAAAGGCAATGCAGCGCGATGCACCATGCGAAGCGCCAGCAACCTTGGCGCTACAAGGCGCGCAATGCGGCAGCAAGAATTGCACAATGCCAGGCGCGAGGCGCCGGCCTCCCGGGGCTACAGCATGCGCGAGGCACTGCCTTCCCAGCATGAGGCGTCCCTCTCTCGGTGATACAAGGTATGCGACACGGCAAGGGGTTCAAACGGCCAACAACAAGAAAATCCCACTTCAACTAGGAAAAGGAGCTTCCAATCCCAAATCAAACCCGCAAAGGAACAAGAAAAACATAATCTACTACTATAAATGCCCTTTTATTTTTATGCGAAGTTGGAAGAGGTCTTGAGTGTTAATTCTTAACACATTTTGAAGACATAAGTTTAGAGATACGATTGTAAGGCTTTATTTCATATTTTGAGACAATTGTTGAATTGTTCTTCCTTATTTTTGCATTATTCAAGTGAAGTTTCTTCCTATCATCATTGTAAGTATTATTTTGAGCTTTTGTCTATGAATGCTATGAATTTACTTATAATTATGAGAGGCTAAAACCTCCACAACTAGGGTTGCGGGAACCATGATGAATTAACACACATAGGTAAAATACTTAGTGATTCTTGAACGGAGTTTATCCATGTATAATTTATCCCTTCATTTTAATTATTTCTTAATGGTTGCAAATGTTGGAATTTGTCTTATTCTTACTCATCGGATCAAGGGAGTGATGAATTGGAAAAGGGATTAACAGTGGAGATTTGGAGCTATCAACCCTCATCTAATAGCTTGACCTTGTCAGGGAATAGTTAATCTAATATTAAGAGTGAGGGTTAGTCAAGTATACACCCGTAGACAGACCAAGTTGCGTGGTGATAATCATCTAAATAGGGGACTAACCATTTAGGTGAAGTTAACTTACTGATATTGCATGCTAATCATCAGAATAGATCACTAGTATAAAATGCCTTATGGTTATGAATTCATGGGGAACACTTACCCCAGTTAGTTGCATTAATTTGGAATCAACCTTCACTCTCTCTCAACAACATTGTTTGTTACTTTTATAAATTTCCCCCTCTTAGGAGATAATCGACTTAAAATCTTAAGTACTAGCATTCTTCTATATCCTTCCATATTCCCTGTGGGATCGACCCCAACCTTTGTTGGGTTCTATATTTGACATCGATCGCGTTATATCTCATTACGAGGTATAATTTGAGCGACATCAGTGACCGAGGTCAAAGCTAGACAAGACGAGGATCCTATTTTGGTAAAGTTGAAGGAAGCCGTTCAGAATCAGAAAGAGAAGGTTTTCTCCCAAGGGGGAGATGGTGTACTACGATATCAAGGTCATTTGTGTGTATCAGGAGTTGATGACTTGAGGGAGAGGATGTTGCATGAGGCTCATGGATCCAGATATCATATACATCCAGGTGCCACCTAGATGTACCGTCACCTACGGAAAGTCTATTTGTGGAACAGCATGAAGAAGGACATAGCAAAGTTTATGGCTAAGTATTCGAACTATCAACAGGTGAAGGTTGAGCATCGAAGACCCGGAGGTGTGCTTCAAGATATTAGTATCCCTTCTTGTAAGTAGAAGGAAATCAATATGGACTTCATTACGGGGTTGCCTCGTACTCGCCGATAGTATGACTCTATTTAGGTTGTTGTAGACAGGTTGACTAAAGCAACTCATTTAATAACAATCAAAACTACTGATTCAGTGGAGGATTGTGCTAAGTTGTATATTTGGGAGTTAGTTCGGTTGCATGGAGTGCCCTTGTCAATCATATCAGATAGAGGTACCCAGTTTACCTCCCAGTTTTGGAGATCATTTCAGGAGGGACTACGTACTCAGGTCAAGCTTAGCACAGCATTTCACCCGCAAATAGATGGTCAGGCTAAACAGACAATTCAGACTCTTGAGGATATTCATAGGGCATGTGTGTTTGATTTCAAGGGTAGTTGGGATGATCATTTGCCTCTCATTGAATTTGCATATAACAACAGCTACCATTTCAACATTCAGATGGCTCCGTTTGAGGCTCTTTATGGATGGAGATGTAGATCGCCTATTGGTTGATTCGAAGTTGGCAAAGCTGCATTGATAGGACAAAATTCAGTCTATGAGGCTATAGGGAAGGTTCAGCTTATAAGGGAAAGGTTGAAAATATCCCAGAGTCGTCAAAAGTACTATGCGGATGTGAGGAGGAGAGAACTTGAGTTTGAAGTTGATGATTGGGTGTTTCTGAAGGTATCTCCCATAAAGGGAGTGATGAGATTCGGAAAGAAAGGGAAACTCAGTCCCCATTATATTGGTCTGTACCGGATCGTGAGACGGGTTGGTAAGGTAGCGTATGAGCTGGAGTTGCCCTCAGAATTGGCTTTAGTGCATTTGGTGTTTCATGTGTCTCTTTTGAAGAAATGCATGGTGATCCGGCTTTGGTTGTCCCGGTGGAGAGTGTAGGTGTGAAGGATACCCTCAGCTATGATGAGGTTCCGGTGAAAATACTTGATCGTCAGGTTCGGAAGCTAAAGAATAAGGAAGTAGCTTCAGTAAAGGTTTTGTGGCGGAATCAGCATGTTGAGGGAGCTATGTGGGAAGCCGAAGAAGATATGATGGCTAAATACCCGCATCTATTCCCTTCCGATTCAATTCCAGCTCGAGGTATCAGTTTCCTCCTTAGTATTCTATTCAGTTTCATGTTCAGTTTATGTGTCTCGGTTTATTTCATTTTACTGTATGTATGTGTGATTCATGAATTCAGTTCAGTTATTTATTCTAGTCCGGTGTCAGTCACTCCGTCAGTTTTCAGCTTTAGATGTTCAATATTTGAGATGTTAGTCCTTTTTCCCTAGCTTTAAGTATGTTCATTCACATTCGAGGATGAATTTTCCCAAGGGGGAGATATTTTAATACCCCGGAAGTGCCTAAGACTAGACTCAGGAATCTAAAATGAGAAGCAACAGAAAAATCTAAGATTTTACTCAGAACGACTCGTGGTACGAGTCGTTGGAGGGTCTACGACCCATTGGAGACAATCGTGGTCAGGTTTCGCAGAGTAGACTGAAAAGTAATGGGTCCATGGTACGACCCATAGGAAGATGTAACGAGTCTTTGGTTATCAACAGGTATGGATGATACGAGTCGTAGTACGATTTGTTGTTGGGAACAACAAGTCATGGTGTAACACCCCGAATAATTTGAGCGATAAAATCGTGAGTTTGAGATAGTACTAAGAGTACTAAATTGGCTAATAAGTAAGTTTTATGAGTCATTTGAGTCACTATATGATCATATTTAAGATTGGACATCGATCAAGTTGTAGAACAAAATTCAGAAAAAGTTATCGCAAAATTTCCTTCTAGAGATTCTTTGAAATTTAGATCAAATGTCTCGACGCTTTCTCCCAATATATAAGGAGTTAGGGGTTGTTCAACCTATCAAATTAAATATCTATGAGTCTAGTTTCCAGTGCATCAAACTGTTTTCCAATCCGACTTTGGAGTAGAGAGATATTTGCGTTTTCGCGAGACACCGCAAGCAGGCACCTCACAAAGGTCTAAGGTGGTGGAGGACTATTTAAGTCCATTTGGTCGGTTATTTCACTTCCAATTCTCATTTCTTGAAATTTACTCGACCAGAACTCTCCCTAGAGATGTTCTAAGGTGTTCTTGATGTTTTTGGGGCTATAATCCATGGGTCAACATGATTTTGGTGTCGGGAAGTCAGGAATCACGTGTAGTCCGTGGTTTGGTTTCTTTTCCGGGTTATGGTGGCTGTTTCGTGGTGAATCTTTTGGTAATACTTCTTCCTTTTGTTCTCCTTAGTGTTTAAAGTTGGTTATAGGTGTGTTCACCTCAGTAGCTTGTTGTCTCGGAGTTTCTACCGTCGAATTCCTATGAATCTTATTGTGTAAGCTTCGTTTGTCTTGTTTTTGTTATTGAGTTGTGTTGGCTGCGTTTTGGCAGAATTTTGGATTGCCATTAGGCAGTAGGTTCATGTTTTTGAAGGTTCAAGTTCGTCTAGGCTTGAAGCTAAGGTATGTTAGGATTGTTCCTCCCTTTGTCGGCATGAATTTCGTAGCCGTCGTCGTTCGTGTTGACGTGTGTGTTGGCTATTTTGTGAAGGCTTGTGTTATGTTAATATTGAACTATGTGTTTCTATTTATATGGTGATAAAAGTGTGTATAAGGTTCTGGTTTTGTTGGTGGCTCGGGATTGAGTGCAGAGTATCGTAGACATGGCAAATTATTAGGCTCGTGTCGAGAGGTCGTATGTGAGGCGTGTGGTTCTTGTAGCAAGTTGTGGGCTGTTTGAGTGAATAATATTAGGTGATTATATTGAAAATTGAATAATGTTTAGAGTGGTTAAGGTCGATGGTTGCTACAATCTGTTGTTATATTTGATTCGGCGGTCGTGTCGGCCGTGTCGATGGCACATGACGACCGTGGTGACACTTGGGCTAGTTTGGCCATGTCCCTTGATATTAGGGGTAAGTAGAGTGGCTTGTGGGCTATTCGTAATGCTTGGGGATAGACTGGTTGGGATGGTAACCTTTAGCTCGATTAATGGCTCGTCGGTGGATGAATATACATGAAAGAATAGTACTATGTTTTGATAATAGATTGGTGGGGTTCGAGAGCCGGTTATGGGCTGTTTTAGCATGTATTATCATTGTTATTGATTTTGATTGTTGTGACTGTGTGTGTTTTGTATTTAAGGCCTTGTGGCTTGTGGATACCCGATGCACGAGAGTTGTTCCGGCTAGGGATCGAGCCCGAGGTACCTTGTGGCTTGTGGATACCTGATGCACAAGAGTGTTTCTGGCTGAGGGGTTGATCCCAAGGAGTGATATGACCTACGGGGTTGAGGATATTGTCCTCCTTAGTGTCGATTTGAGACATGATACGAGAGTGGTCCAACATGTCTGAGCCTTCCTGGGATTGCAATTTGGTTCTCCCAGATGGATTGAGCTCCGCTAACAGTGCACAGCCGAGATAGAGTCCGGAAGTGCTTGATTGATGATGTTCATTGACTAGTGTTTACTTTTGATATGCTTGGCATTATATTGTAATTGTTGCTCGTGTTATATTTTATCTGACAGCAGTGGATGCTAGATGTTGGCTGGTGTTAGCTGGAGGCCGTCGAGAGGTCTAGAGGCGATGACAGATGAGTTATGTTGGCTAGGCGCCACTGTGTTATTGTTTACTTTTGGACTTGACGGGCTTATAGGAGCCACGTAGGTTTTGTTTGTATGCTTGTTTGTACTTACCAGGCTTATGGGGGCCAGGTAGGTTCTATGTGTTTACTTATGTTGAGTTCTCCTTCTGCGGTATCTAGTAAATCTGTTGATCTCTAATCTATGTCTTCCAGTTATTTCGGCCTTTCATGCTCGGTACACTATCGTACTGACGCCCTACTCGGGGCGCTGCATTCATGCCTGCAGGTGATGGTAGGCTGTTAGATTAGGTTCTTGGTTGCTGAGTGGAGTTCCAGTTGAGTCGGTGTGATCCAGTTCTTTCGGAATTGTCAGAGGTTGAGTTATGGATAGTTCAGGGCCCTATCTCGATCATTTGATTACTAATGTATTCATAGAGGCTCATAGACATTGTTGTGGTTTTAGTATGTTGTTATAGGCCAGGTGGGCCATGTTGTATAGTTGTTTTCCATTCTGTGGCCTTGACGGCATATGGTATTTTTTTTTGTTGGTCAGGTGAGCCAGCTTTCACTATAGTCTATCCTCTTATTCTGATTTTATAGTTGTTGTGTTGTCGAACCTCATCAGTTCTGGCCTTTGTTTTATTTTTTGGGCATTGTGTATGCTCATATCAGGGGTGGCACTAGGTGCCAGTCACGCCTCCTTGGGTTTGGGGTGTGACACGTGGTAAGTGCCCGTGGGAAGAGCAGGAAAAAAATCCCCAGTTGAGGTAACGGATGGAACCCACGACTCGTTGGATGAAAATGTGAGTCATGGTGTGACTCGTGGGAAGTCCAGATGCAGGTTCATCAGAGGCAGAAACGGGAGGATACAACGGGTCGTTATTTGAAATAACGACTCACCCTGTCGAGTCATAACATCAGGATCTGAGAAGTTAAGAATTGGTGGAGGAAGTAACGAAAGGATACCCACGAGTCGTGGTATCAAGGTACAACCCGTGGTATCACTCGTTGTCACTAGCAGTGTAGAAATTCCAAACTTTTTCATTAAGGGTATTTTTGTAATTCCTAAACTCTAAGATCCTAAACTACATCGTTTTAAGCTCAGTTAGCAGGTTCTTAAGGGTGTTAAACCTATCCTAAGCCTTACCATTCTATGCATGCAAATTAGAACTCTTTCTTGGAGATCAAGCTAGAAGAATTTCTCCAATTTCTGTCCAATTTCCTTTGGGCTTTCAGGAGGGAGTGTAAATTAGATTTACCCAGGTATGTGAGGCTATTAATGGGAGTTCCTTTCACTCTCATTCTCTAAATTCTTCCTAATTCCATGGATTTCAACTTTAGATTCAAGTTCATGATCTATTGGGGTTTATCCCTAATTTTGTGAAATTCTCTATGATCTATCTATGGGTCACTTCCCTTCATATATCAAATCATGTTATATGATCTATGGGCAGATTTTATAACTATTTTGATTATTAATTTATAGTTTCAAATTTTAAATTAAATTATGCCCAATTATGTATGCTTCATGAAAAGTCAAGTTATGGTTCCATTATGATCTTTATCTTCTTAAGCCCTTAATTATGATTTATGATTCATGATATGATTTCTCTTAATTACTCTTCATGGATTTATGAATATCAAGTATATGTATTTTCACAAGTATGCATGTTCTTCATGATTTATGAATTTATGACTATTGGCCGACTCGTGGACCCTTATTCATAGCTAATCATGTATTTCAAGTGGGATCCATCATGTTATTATTTTAAGTGGCCATGAATTTCATGAATAATTTTACGGTTACTATATGAGCCCTCACATGCATGTTTTTAGGAGTAATGTATAGCATCGAGTAGACCCAGCATTCAGGTAAACCCCGTGGTCTTAGAAGTACATGCCACCGTAGGTTTATATATATTTACTATTGGATCCCTGTAATATCACCACGCACACACATCCCCCTTCCTGGCAAGCCGGGGACGGTCCTGACTACTTTGGAGAAATAGTGGGGCATCATGTAAGGCTCTATCATGATGGTGTCGGTTAAGACGAGTCCTCCCATTATTCCTCATAATTTATGCATGGTTATGTTTATGTCACTTTGGCTCAAGTTATGATTTATAAAGTTTTCTCTTATGACTATGATTATGATTGGATTACGAATGGTTTAAGAACCTTGAGCCCTTATGTTTACGTTATGATATTTTCTTTATGATCATGCAGTCCTATTCTTGTGAACTCTTGTGTATTTCAACTCACCGTTTTTACTTACCTTGCATATTCAATACATTCCAAGTAGTGACCGCATACTCTATATTGTATCGTTTCATGATACAGGCTCAGACATTCAGGTTCAGTCCTGCCGTTAGCCTGATCCTCGGAGTTTGCATCTCTCAGCCAGGGTTGGTGAATCCTCATCCTTCGAGGACCCTTTTATCAGCTTATGTTCAGTATTTTCAGTTTCAATCTTTAGTGAGTTAGTTGGGGTCTTGTCCCATCAACTCGTCAGTATGTAGAAGCTTATCAAACATAGTATGTACTCAGCTTCAAAATTGTGTTATGTATCCAGATGTTATTACATTTCAGACTTCCGCTATTATGTATGTTAGAATTCCACATTATTATGTTGAGTTCAGATATCATGTTCATGCCATGGGTCGACTTGGATCCTCTCGGGGTTCTTTGACCTGTGTATCGATCCGGGCCTATGTTCGGGTCGTGACACATAATCGTGTAGGCTAATTGATAAAAAAATTTATGCGTGCTGCCCTAGGTGTGTCATGGCCTTGGACACCTCAGCTTTTTGTCATGGCACGGTTCTATCACACGGGTGTACTAGTTAGAGGACTTGCACGCATAGCATCACAACGTAGCAAGGCCAGCAACGCACTAGCTTCCTATTGAGGCACGGTGCCTGGTGCCTCAATTTTGCTCCGTGGCATGAAGGTATTGCGAACAGCTACTAGATAAGCACCTATTGTACGTATCAACCGGTTGTGGCATAGCCATGAACATGCACATTATGTGGCATGGCGTGGCGCTGATGTGCCAACGTGACACACTCATGTCGCAGCAGTGCATGGTTTGGGCATTCACCTCCTCTTCAAGTTTGAACTTTGCTCCTTGTTGCCTTCTTGGTCATTCATCCTCACATTTACCTTCATCAATTAGCATTTGTCACCTACACCAAGAACTTAGCACCTTTGTTAGTCCATGGCCACAAATTAAGCAAAATACATGAGATTAAATTAAATTAAGGTATAAACAAGGCAAGATCATGGGCATAACATAGCACTTGGATGTGTAAATACGCCTAAGATCACCACCTACACTTAAAACCTTGTTTGTCCTCGAACAAACCTTTTACATCTCATGCTACTAGAAGGGTCAAAAATCACCGATTGAAGCATGATCACTCAAGTTAAGACTACAACACAGACCTAGATGACAAGTTCTAGTCAAGCATGATATCTATAACATAGTTAAATTCATGAACAACTAAGTTAAGACCTCCTAAACTCAAGAACTGACTCTACAACCTCAGCAAACTCATTCAAGTTAACCAATCAAGAATCAAATATCTAACATATCTTTCATCAATCGTGTGCCCTCACAACAAGAGAGATACCCATTTTCACTCACAAATATACAAGCTATAACAAGTATCGGTACATGAATAATAATTAAGCTCACTCTCACAAAGATTTCACATGAAACACATAATGAACCATAAGTTTGCCCTTAGTGTACTACTCTGCTAATATAGGAACATCTAACTGTAAGATCAGGTAGGACTTTTTAGGTTGTAATATAGGCTAAGGGACGGGTAGATACTATTCTGGCCAGTAATGGTGACTATCTTCCCTAAGCGCGTTTAATACATCACACTTTCTTATTAAGAACAATTTGTTCTTTTACTTCTTCCCTTGCGCTTCTCATCTATAAATTTTTCCATTGTTTTCCCCTTTCATTAAGCAAATTTGTACTATTAGTAGGGAGTATTCAAGTATCAAACACTTTTTCTATTCATTCTGTTCTTTTTCAACTCCCTGCCAATAATATATTCATTTTTAAATGATTGCACCCTTAATCTTTTCTTCATACTTCTACACCCAACTATCTCTCTTTTCCAATATTCACTCCTTGTACTCTTATACATCTTTTACTTAAGCGTTTAGGAGTTCTAGTTCAAATTTAGGTCAATTGAAAGAAAAGGATTAAGCTACTTGAGTGGATATTAAAGAATAGGTTGAAGGCTCAATGGGGCTAACTAGGGTCATATTTTGTGGGTAGGTAAAGCAAAAGATAAACATGTTTTAATCAAAGAAATGTCAATATCATCTCCTACAATTAAAATTCCTTATTTTGCTTTGCAAATAAGCCAAACAAGTTCTAAAAATCACATGATAGCATGGAATACACAAGAACCTCACACTCACTGCACGTGTTTAACGCAAGACAGATCCATACAAACTCTCAATTCAGCTAACCACATGAATTCAAAATTAAGCATACAACAAACAAGAGCCAAATTCATGAGCCTAGGTGTCTCTATAGAGTTATTCAATTCATAAAACATGCTTTCCATTTTAAGGCTGACTTGTACATTTTAGTCATGTGTAGCACTCAACAAAAGCATCAAGCAAGCAACAAGTTTAGGGTTCTATAGAAAAATCCCAATGACTAATTTTTTTCTTAAAACGGTTTTTATTCATCCATTAACGAAAAAAGTCCCTAACTATGACTAAAAAAAATTCCACACAAAGAATCAAATATTTATTCTCGGTTCAAAGTGGCCCCCCTTCAGAAAAGAACCAAAAAAAAAGCCAAAGGGTGATTAAAGTGTGCTCTACTTTTCTTTTCAAATAAAAACTTTCAGACTAAGCATCCACTTCAACCTCATCCAACACCAAAAATTTTGAATTTTCCTCACCCCACATTTAAAAATATACTATGTCCCTTAAACATTAATTAAAATCACAACAAGGGTCGATACTTCCTAAGTCTTCTAGGCCTAGCTAGTAGCATGTTCCCAAGGGTTGGTGACCCCACACTCATTCTTCCTCATGCTCCTTAGCTTCCTTCTGTAGGTATTTAGACATTACCCCAATTTGAACTAATCAAAACAAAAACAAAACAAAGCTAATATTAAACAAAATAAAGTAAAAGAGAAATATATACCTATTGTATAACTTGGGGCCTCCCTAGCAGCATCTGATTTTACGTCACGGTACGACGTGAGTTACATCCCTTTCAGGATGTCCTCAACCTCTTTTTTCCTTTTGGGAACAATCTTTTCCTTTTCTTGACTCTTGAGGGAAAATCCTCCACACTTTTCCTCTTTTTCACCATCACATCTCCACCAGGATCACAGTGCAGTCTATCAGCTACATGCTCATGTTCCCTTTCTATGCGAGCCTTTAGATGAGGGCTTGTCATCGTGCACCCCCCACCCCATACTCATCCTCTATTAATGCAATGATCATACATATATCCCTCTAGCATAATGCTCTGTACACTTTGAAGGTCTTCTCCTCATCATTGACCCTCATCTTCAGGTTGCCTTCCCTAACATCTATCAATGCTCCATCTGTGGAAAGGAATGGACGTCCTAAAATGATAGTTACCCTATCATCCACTTAAAAGTCAAGAATAATAAAGTCATCAGAGATTATGAATTTACCAACTTTGATAATCACATCTTTTATGATCCCCTCCTGAACCACCTTGGTTTGGTTAGCAGTTGCAGCACCACTTTAGAAGGCCTTGGTTCTCCCAAACCAAATGTATTAAACAATTACAGGGGCATCAGGTTCACGCTTGCCCCTAGATCACATAATGTCTGCATCAT
Organism: Datura stramonium; assembly: GCA_018107945.1. Lineage (NCBI taxonomy): Eukaryota > Viridiplantae > Streptophyta > Magnoliopsida > Solanales > Solanaceae > Datura > Datura stramonium. The sequence goes on from JACEIK010007249.1 coordinate 28,870, forward strand.
CTCACTTCCACCAGTTTGTATGGGGAGGGTGAAACTCCCAGGATCTTTGAGCTTCTCTGGTAGCTTGATGATTACCCTTGAGTTTCACTCTTCAATGAGTGTCACTATCTCCACATCAACCAACCTCTTCTTGTTGGACACCACCTCCTTCAAGTATTTAGCATACTTGGGAATTCCCTGTAAAATATCAATCAAAGGCAGATTTATGTGAAGTTCTTTGAAAATGTCAAGAACTTCTTGAAACAAGCATCCTCCTTGCTTTTCTGAAGCCTTTGAGGGAATGGTGGTGGTAGTCTCTTTGTTGGATGCATTGCTACTTGTGCATTGTTCTCTACAGCTACCTTGGTTTTGCCCTTATCAGCAGATGAACCTAGTCTTGTCAGCTCTGCTTGCACCTTATTCTTCTTCTATTTTACTGGTGCATCATCCAATTCTCACCCACTCCTCAAGATAATAGCCATGAACTGCTTCGGGTTTGGATCTGCGTCACTTGGTAAACCCCTTTGAGATCTGGTGTTCTGAGTTGCCGCCAATTGCCCCATCTATTTCTATAAGTTCCTTATGGGTAGCTACTGATTTTTAAGCTCAGCTGCCATAATTTCTTAGTCAGCTACCATTTGAGCCTGGTTAGCCATGATTTTCTGCAGCATCTCCTCTATGTTGCTTGAATAGGCACTAGCTTGATTACCCTACTATTGATGCTAAAAGGTATTACTTTGTCCCTGATTTCTACCATAAGAGAATTTGGGGTGATTCTACCAGTTCCTGTTATAGGTGTTCCCATAGTTTTGGTTCCCCCTCTAATATTACCTACAAAGTTTACTGACTCTGGGTTTTCTCAACAAGAGTCTGCTTGTAACACCCTAAAAGTCTCTAATATCGGATCTAAGACGTTAAGTAGAGAATCAACGGGAGTGGACACCGGGCTATAGAACGACTCTTAGGATGGGTGATAACGCTCAAACTCACACCTCCTAACAAAGAATGAAGCGGATGTTGTCAATAAAGAACCCATCTAAGAGGTTGGGGTCGAACCCACAAGGAATATGGAAGATCTATATTAACGTCAGTAAGTGAACTTGTTGGTGAGTTATATCCAATTTGAGGGTTTCAAGAAAACAATGGTAAAGTAAATATTAAAATTTTGATTTAAATCAATATTTGAAAAAAACTAGGGTAACTATTCCCATGGGTTCATAACTACTTTGGGTATACACACGTGATCAATTCCAATGCTTACTTATAGAACTGATAACTAGAGTTCATCCAAACAACTAGTTCGTCCCTGTTGGATGACTATATTGAATCACCGTGTCAGGTCTCATGAGAGATTTCAAACTAACCGTTATCAATATGTTCTAAATTTAACTCTCATGTGACCACAGCTCAAGTTAATACAATGATCGTAAAGATCAAGGCTTTGTTGTAATTCTTTTTTCCTAATCTCTACCTCTCTAGGCTCAAGCAAGTAAAGAATTCGAGCAAGTCCTAATATTGTACACTGCTGAAAAATGTTTAAACATGAAGAGAATACAATACAATCTTTTTCATATTAGTTTTGAATCACATTTGTGTAACCCTAGTTTGTTAATCTGCCATGGTTCCCACAACCCCTAGTTGTGGAGGTTTTAGCCTCTTATGGTTGTAAGATTATAATTTGCATTCATGGACAAATACATAATTAAATACTAACAGCAACAATTGGAAGGAAATTAGATTTGATTATCAAAGAACAAACTCAAGAACAATGTGAGAAATCAAGAATTGCTCCTCAAAAATTCATGAAAATTCACAAAAGTAACTATTTGCACATCTACTAACTCAGTTTTGTCCTCCTCTAACTAAAATAAAACAAAACGGATATTTGTACATATATTTAAAACCTTTTCCTAAGCTAACAGGGAGTTTTCCACATCTGGTGCCGCCTGTGCCACGATTTGTCCTACAACCCATAGCAAGATTGTACTGGTCGTACCTACTTTCTGTAAGTTCTAGGATGCTACAGATTTGGATAAATGTTGGCATCTTGGTATGACTCGTACCTTAATCCTATGAGTCGTACTTTGCTTTTGTGGTTTGGCCTTGAGAACGTTGACATCTTCTGGAATTCTTCACGAGTGTTGTGGTAAAACTCGTACCTTCTTGTCATGACTCGTACTGTCTATAGTGTCTGAAGTTCTGCCAAGTACTGAAAATCTTCTGAAGTTCACCATGGCTCCTAGTACAATCTGTACATTAGTGCCACGGTTTGTGAGTACATCCGTACCAGGAGTCTGCCTTTGTGCAATTTCTTCTAAATATTTCCACGACTCCAGTTAAAGCTCGTACGATCATGGTATGGCTCGTGCCATCATGGTACAGCTCGTACTGAGCGTCATATATTTCCTTCTTCCCAATTCAACCTTCAGTACGGCTCGTACAATCAAGGTACGGCTCATACTAAGACTAGTAGTTTGACTGGTTTTCTGCATTTTAAGGCTTCTTTTGCACATCTTTTCTCCAACACTTAGTTTCCATGAAATTAAAGTAAAAGTGTCTTATATCCATATAAACATACCTAAGTCCATGCTATTTTCTCAGTTTTAAGCGTTGAAAGTGTTGTAAACTCACAGCACATCAATAGGTCGTTGGTAGAACCTACGTGTCACACCCTGCCTTGGGAGGCATGACTGGCACCTGGTGCCCTACTAGGCTGGACTGCTAGACTAGCTGAGCCTGAGCACTTCTGGTGTCAGGCTGGCTCTAACTCTGGATTCAAGGAAACGACGGGCTATATAACGGCTGCAAATACAGCCTCCGGCCGACTAGGCCTATAGCCACCTGTAAGACAACAATAGCTAACCAGAACAACAGAAGTTTAAAGGAACATATGCGGGCAGACAAGGCCACCATGCTGTCTAGTTACTCCTGAATCAAGAAAACAGGTGCTAAACTACTACGTGACCGACAAGGTCACCACTATCAACTGAAAAAGGCCCCACACGGCGATCATAAACAAACTAAAACATACACACGGCCTCACACGACCGGTACAGCTAACCACAGGGAATATACAATCTGCAAGCCTCTAAGAATACTGATAAGATG
>JACEIK010007249.1:32926-45031 GCA_018107945.1 Datura stramonium
CTTAATACTCGGCTTCTGGAACTTCCTTCTGGAATTTATTCTATTTTACTATACTAGAATTACTAACTTGCCGAAGAAACTAGCTTTACATACCTCAATTGTCGGCTTTCCGGCTAACTGGTGCAACTCGGCCAATATTCAGTTATTTCTTCCAACTGTATTCACATTCATAGCAATTAGAACTAAATTCATCAATATTCTGGAAGAAAATACTACTTTGAATGTATATATAGCCCAAACTTTGACTTATCAAAAAACAATCGAAAACTCATTATTTCTCGGAAGTCCAGAAGGGAGAAATACTCACTTTAGGGCTAGGACTATATTGACACTAATTTGGAGCAATTCCACTTACCTTATCTCGGTAGGACAACGATTCACCGGCCGAATTTCATGAAACTAACTCCGCAGGAATGCTCTCTGCAACTTTATACTTCAGTATCCAGGGTTAATTTGAGTTTGGACCGCATTTGACGGTGTAATCGGATGAATCTTTATATTGAAACCTCGTTCCTCTCTGTTCTCTGTTCGTTTCTGGAAATTAAAAGGAGATAAATGATTAAAAACCAAAGTGGGAGGCCTTTTATACTTAGGCCTGAACAGGGCCTCCGTGACACGCCAGTCATCTCGGAGGCCCCCCCTCCGTGACACGCTGCCATCGCGGAGGGGTTCTACCTGGCTCCCTCTTGCGACTCTCTGACTTGGTGCTTGTCCGGTTCCTCCCCGGGCCCTTCTCTCACACGTATGGCATTCTAAAACTCTTAACCAACATGCGAATAGGCCATCTACATGCCAAGAATTTACGGGGTGTAACACTACGGGTCGTTGGTTGATCCATCTTGTAGAGGTCCAGAGTTTTAGTGAAAATTTCCCAGAACCAATGAATGGATGGGACAACCCGTTGGTCCCTAGTATGGGTCATTAGTTGGGCTTAGATAATCAGGTTCAAAAGTTGTTCAGAGCAGACTCATATGGAAATGAAGTAAGGAACAGCTCGTTGATCGGACCAACGGTCTGTTGGTGGTGTCGTGGGTTCCATATTGCAGATTTTTAATACGATTTTCTATGGGTGTTATCATAATTTTATAAGCTTTTAACCCCTAAATGAGGTCCTTTTGGGTTTCTTAAGGGGCTTATTAGGGGATTATGCTTAGCCTAAACTTCCATCCTCTTTAAACACCATAAGTTGGAAATCAACTCTTAAGGATTCCAAAGGAAAAGCTAGGGTTTCCCTTCTAAATTTCTTAGGTCTCCAAATCAAGTTAAGAAACTTGTCAAGCCAAGTATGTATGGTCATGAATGGGGGATTCCTTCTACCCTCATCCCCAATACAATTCAATTTCACGAATTCAAGTCTCCGGTTATGATTTTGTTGAAATTCTAGGGTTAGATCCAATTTGATGCAAACTTTATAATCTCTTTTATTTTTATTTTCTCATGATCTAAATTATGTTTTATGAATATAATTGCATCATTTCTATATAAAAACTCTCATGAATCTCTATTTTCAAGTTATGATGACTTACCCAATTATGTGTGAATTTTATGAATTTCAAGATTATGTATCATGGCTAATTTCTCAGCATTATTTTCATGGCTAGTTCACGTATATCAAATAATTTTATGACTTTCATGATTTAAACTAACCCATGCAAAACTAAGTATGTTTCATGATTATGATATGAGCACTATGTATGTTTTGGGAGTAGTATTTAACACTGAGCGGATAAAGGTTCTAGACAACCTAAGTCCCATAACTACGTGCCATCGTAGGATGAGGGGTCCTCAGCAGTTGAGAGTGTCTCCCTCGCCCCTAGCCTAAGGAGTCCTCGCCAGTTGAGAATGTCTTCCTTACGCTACTAGGCTCGTGAGTGATATCACCCTTTCATGGTTCATACCCTTGGCAAGGTATGGACACACCTCCCACCTAGGGTTATAAGCTGGGCTCCATCTATGCTCACTTGGAGTATCTCGATTATAAGAATCTCCCATTGTTCCATAATTTTTCTACACATATTCATATTTATGCTTCACGATATTATGACTTATGATATGTTGGCTCGATATACACTTTATGAAATTTTACTATGATTTCAGTCATGTCCGTCTTTATGATTCAGTGTTGAAAACCTTGAGCCATTTTATTCAGTTTATGAGCAGAATCTCACGTTTTAGACTATCTCATACTTATAATTTCAGTTCACTATTTTAAATCATGTTTTACTTAACCTTCATACTCAGTACATTCAAAGTATTGATCACATACTTTTGTGCTATATCATCTCATGATATAGGTTCAGGTAATCAGTCTCAGCCCCGCCATTAGATTCGCTTTAGCCCAGTTCAGCCAGTTTCAGCTTTATGTGAGTCCTCATCATCCGAGGACATTAGTTTAGCCTTTTATTTTGTTTTTATGTCTTTTAGTTTCAAATTCAGTAGAGCTAGTTGGGGTTCTTGTCCCTGCAGCTCATCTCATGACTAAAGGCTTTTCAGACAGCAATATTTAGATGTTTTAGTGATGTTGACTTTTAGTCTCGTTCATGTTTCATGATATCTAGACTTCCGCTTAGGCCTTATATTATGTTGATTTCCGATTATTTTATGCTCTAAATTATGTCATGCATGTACAATGAGTTAGCTTGGAGCCATTAGTGATTTTAGGTCCCGTGTTACGTCCGGGGTCTATGCTTGGGTTGTGACACTGCCACATGATCGATGCCTCCACATATTTCATACCAGCTTTGAGCTGGTTGAAATGCATGTACTTGTGCCTGTAGTTGATCCAAATTCAAGCTATTGAATTGTGTCACATCTAATTTTGGAAAGACGCCAACTGAGCTGCCAAGGTATTCATAGTATCCACCTCTATTATTCTAGTTGTTTTTTTTACTGCTCCCCTTGATGCATCATTGTGACGCTCTAGATTTCCCTATGCAATCTTGTTCAGCAAAGTGTACAGCTACTCATATGTTTTCTCCAACATTTGACCCCCTACAGTAGAATCTAAAAAAAATTGTATGTAGGTTAAGACTTTCCACAAATGTGTGTGCTAGCACTTCATTGGTCTGCTGGTGATGGAGGCAGTCTCTGAGAAGGGATTTGAATCGTTCCCAGGCAAGATAGAAATTATCATCCATCCTCTTCTTGAAGCTTAAAATTTCACTCCTCAGCTTTGCAGTCTTTCCAGATGGGAAGAATCTGATGAGGAACTTCCTCAAGGTCATCCCAGGCTGTGATAGAGTTTGATGGTCTGCCTTTAACCACCATGGTTTGCCTTCAACCACCTATTTTCTTCTCCAAATAATGAGAACAGAAAAAGGGTGAGCCGAACATAATCAGTTGACACTCCGGTGGGGATGAAAGTGTCACTAATCTCCAAAAAATTCTACAAGTTCTGTTGTGGATCCTCATGCATTAAGCCTGTAAACTGTCCACTTGTGTGCAGTAATTGCACCATATTATGCTTCAGCTCAAATCTTCCTCTAGGTTCTGATTTGCGAATATTGGAGATAACATTAGTCGCAAGTGGGATTCCCACTTCACGAAATGGTCTAGCCGCCATCTCTGATGGACCAACCTCACCCTGTTGAATCTGCTGGATAGGATAAAAAGTATAACCCTCTCTTCTCAATTGTCTTAAACTTCTTTCAGGTTCAGGGTACGATTCTACTAACTCTCTATCCCTTTCCAGCTTGTTGTAAGAACCAACTTGTACCTGCAAAAGTGATAACTAAGACCAAGTTGTCAACATTTTAGCAAATACAATAATAACACAAAAATAAGAAATTCACCAATTTGCAAGTCCTTGTAAACTGCACCAAAAAAATCAGTCGCGCCCAGCGCAAGTGCACGCGGTCGTACAAGTAATAAAGTGGCTCTTGCGAGCTGGATGTCGAACCCACAGGGACTTGACTGTTAATAATAACCAAATTTAAGTACTATTATTATTTTTCTAAAGTGTAGAGGTTTTCAAGATTTTGTTGTTGTTTGTAAAATCTAAAATTAATCACGAACTAAGTTGCAAACCATAATTGGAAAATATTCCAAACTTAAGGCCTACATTCATGCTTAGCATTAATTTACATTGGTTCATTTACTTATCCTCACTATCAATTTATGGAGTTAATGACATGATTATGGTATTTCAAACCTCTAACAATTTTGTCTAATTAACCTCACAACTATATCATTGAGTGGTGATGTGACATCCCAATTCTATGCATTTCAGCCATCCCATTTTATTAACCAAGTGTGGCGTATTCGGTATATTTCTATCCTAAAGGAAAATCAAGTTCAAGAATAAGATAACACTCCTTGCAGTCCATATTTTATCGTAGGATTTACTCTTTCAAGTTTACCTAAGAATTCTAGGTGTATTATAATAGTGATCAAGCATTAAAATAGTTAAAACAAGAATGCAAGAATAATTAATATAGATAAACAATCAAACCAACATGAAATTAAGCATAAGCAATCATGTTTGTGGCCTCAACCCTAGAACGAGGGTTCTAGCCACTCATTGTTCTACAATAATCCAATAAAGTATTTGAATTCATGATTAGAAGAATGTAAAAAAGAAAGAAAGAAAAAGAACTCTAAAATGATGAAGTCCTTCCTCCGTTCTTGCTCCAGCCATCCCTTTACCCAAAATATTTCTTGATATTTAAAATAATAGCTTAAGTGTTCTATTTATAGGTGATGGATTTTTGGCCGAAAATTACACTCAACGTGCCACGCCTCTGGTCGTGTTGAATTTCCTCTGTGACACGGAGTGTGGTCGCGTAGGCTCACTAGATAACAAGTTTTATGTGTGTTGCCCTTGGAGTGTCATAGCCTTGGATGCCTCAGCTCAGTGTCGTGGAACGGCACCATCACCTGGGTGTACTGGTTAGGGGACTTGCGCACACAGCATCACACTAGCTGCCTAGCGTGCTACAGTGTTGGCGCCTCAATTTTTGCTCTGTGGCACGGAGGTATCCCAAACAGCTACTGGATAAGCACCTATTGTGCGCATCAGCCCGGCGTGGCACGGCCATGAATATACTCATTATGTGGCATGGCATGGTGTTGGGCACGCCAATGTGCCAATGTGACATGCCCCTATCGCGGCAATGCATGGTTTAGGCATTCACCTCCTCTTCAAGTTTGAACGTTGCTCCTTGTTGCCTTTATGGTCATTCATCCTCACATTTAGCTTCATCATTTAGCATTTTTCACCTACACCAAGAACTTAGCACCCTTGTTAGTCCATGGCCACAAATTAAGAAAAATATATGAGATTATAATTAACTTAAGGTGCAAACAAGGCTAGATCATGGGCATAACATAGCACTTGGATGTGTAAATATGCCCGAAGAATGCCCCAAGTTAATATTTCCAAAACAAAGGTGTACAGTGGTATGGGTAGAGCCAAAGAATTGGAAAATTTTCTATAGGACATGGAAAATTAGTTTTAAGCAGCCAAGGTACCGGATGATGAAAAGGTGTCAGTCACATCATGATGATGTACTTGGGTGACAATGCCAAGGTATGGTAGCGGATAATGGTTGCGGAAGTTTATAGAGAAAGTTGTCTAAAATTGAGAATTGGGATGTCTTGAAAAAGGAGTTGAAAACCCAATTCCATCCAAGAAACGTATCTTGGGTAGCAAGGGATGGGCTATGGCATTTGAGGAAAAGCAATTTGGTGCGAATGTATGTCAAGTAGTTTTCATCCTTGATGCTCAATGTAGGCAACATGGCCGAAGAAGACAAGTTGTACTACTTTGTGAGTAGGCTGAAATTGTAGAAGCAAAGAGAGTTGAGGAGGCAGAACGTCCAAAACCTCTCCTCGTCTATTGCGGCTGCAGATGGACTAGATGACTTCAATTTGGATGACAAACCTAAGGAAAATTCGCATTCAAAGCCCAAGGACAAGGGCAAGCAGTGGAAAAAATAGGAAGGGCCAAAATGTCATTGATAAAGGTGAAGGGGGAAAAGGAGGGCATGGTGAGTCTTCCTTTGTAAAAAAGAAGTTTGGTGGCTGTTATACATCCGGCGGACAACACTTGAAAAGGGACTCTCCAGTGCAAGCAAAGGTAAACGCATTGGTTGCTGCCGAAGGGAAGAAGGAGGCATAGCCAAAGCACATCAATGCGATGGCACTGGTTGGGGACGAAGTTGAAGGATATGGGATGTGTATTCCCAATCCAAACTTGTATATTTGTTGAAAGTCTATTCTCGATAAGAACATCGAGTTTCAAAGAGTACGGGTGGTTTGTTAGAGGCTTGACTCTTTAATTCAGCAGATAGCACGGTGGCGACAAAAGGTTGGCATTAATGAATTTGTCATAGCCTAGTTAGGGTCAAATCAATCATGTGGGACAGTTTAGTGGCATTATCAAGTCAAGTGGCGGAATAAGCAAGACTGACAGAATGGTGCCTCATGGCATGGCATGAGCAGGGGCACGCTAGCTTATGGCACAATGTGGAATAAAGTACGAGTGTACAATCTTAGACTATTTGAATAAAGATTGAGGAAAAAAGCAAGGCAAGAAGAAAGAAAGGCACGAGCGAAAAAGGAGTTGGCATGGTTAAAGGAAAAGCAGGCAGGATGCCGGCAATGGCATGGCAATGGTATGGCGGCAGGCGTGTGCAGCTCGTATCAAGTCGACAATGGCTAGAAAGCAGTCTTACCGCAAAGGAAAGGTGGTTGGAGCCAAGAATGGATGCGAGATGGCATATTTAGGGTGCGAATCCGGTCAGCCAGATGCACATACCAAGCACATGAGGTAGTTTCCTTATGCAATCGCTTTTTGGCTCTTTCCTTGTATTTTATTGTTGCTTTTCAAATTTGAAATTAAAACAGCTTACGCAAATAGGGATGTCATCTAAACGTTGTAAACATGATATTGAATGTTTTTGCTTTGTATGCTTAGGTCACGACAAGTGTTGGCAAGCCTTGGTTGTAAAGTCAAAGGCTGGCACATCTGCTATAAGTGACAGCCTTTGTCTTAGACGAAAATGAGTAAGGAGTTAACTAGTAAAGAATAAGCTAAGCGTTCACTGGAAAACATTTAGGAAACACGAGGGTTTGAAAAAGTTTCTAGGCAGCAACCGGCTTAGGGTTGTGCCAAGGTCGAAGTCAAAAGTCGTAAGCAGACTTGTTGTCATGCGAATGAGGGTCCTTTATGTTGTCTTCAAATTAATACAAAGGTTGGAAATTTTCCTTACATGTTGTGTGCTTTAACATTTTAGACACGAAAAATAATCTAAGTACAAAAGTAAGGCATTGTCAAAATAGGCTGAGTCAAGTGGGTGAACTTGACTGCCGCACAGTGGGCAAGCCTTGGCAGAAAATCAGGTGTACTTAGACTGCCCCTATGACAATTGGTATCAGATCATAGGCAATACTTAGATGATGGCGGGTGGAAATGTTGAACTCCATGAGATGATTGCATGGTTGGAGGCGCTCGCTAGTGTAACCTACGACATTGCAAATTTGGTGGACTTTATAACTCAAATCCATGGCGTTAACATAGTACTTGCACAATTTCGTGGAGCCATGGATGAACAGATGAATGCCTTGGAGGTAGACTATGCAGTGAATCATACTACTACCCAAGTAGAAATGAAAGTTGTTCGTAAAGAGGAGGATCTGCGGGTTGAAGTTCTTCTATTGCGAAGGGCATTGCAAGGCACTGTCAATCGTGGTGAAGAACGCACCAAGTTAAAAGTTTCAAAATCGAAGGCGTACAATAGTGTGCTAGCACCAAGGAAATGTGAAATTTTCTATGGGACATGGAAAATTATTTTCAAGCATCCAAGGTACCAGATGATGAAAAGATGTCGATCACAATGATGTACTTGGGTGACAATGCCAAGGTATGGTGGTGGAAAATGGTTGCGTAAGTTGATAAAGCGGGGCTTTCTAAAATTGAAACGTGGGATGTCTTGAAGAAGGAGTTAAAACCCAATTCCTTCCAAGCAACGCATCTTGGGTAGAACGGACGGGCTACAGCGTTTGAGTCAAAACGTTCGGTATGTATGTATGTCAAAGAGTTTTCATCCTTGATGCTCAATGTGGGTAGCATGGCCAAAGAATACAAGTTGTACTACTTCATGAGCGGGTTGAAATCGTGCACACAAAGAGAGTTGAGGAGGCAGAATGTCCAAAACCTCTCCTCGGCTATTACAGCATGACTTTAATTTTGGTGACGACCCTAAGGAAAATTCGCATTCAAAGCCCAAGGACAGGCGGAAGGAGTGGAAGAAAAATGGGAAGGGTTGAACTGTCGTAGATAAAGGCAAAGGGGGAGAAGGAGGGCAAGGTGAGTCTTCCTTTGTAAAGAATAAGAAGTTTGGTGGTTGTTATACATGCGGTGGACCACACTTGAAGAGGGACTATCTGGTGAAAGAAAAGGTAAACACATTGGTTGCTGCCGAAGGGAAGAAGGAGGCAGAGCCAAAGTACATCAATGCAGTGGCATCGGCCAGGGAAAAAGTTAAAGGATACAGATGTGTATTTCCAATCCAAACTTGTGTATTCATTGAAAGATTATCCTCGATGAGGATTCCGAGTTTCAAAGAGTGAGGGTGGTTTGTTAGAGGCTTGACTCTTTAACTCGACAGATGGAATGGTGGCGGCAAAGGGTTGGAATGAATGAATTTATCATGGCCTAGGTGTGGGTCAAATCAATCTTGTGTAACAATGTGGTGGCATTGTCAAATCAAGTCACGGAATAAGCAAAATCGCCAGAATGGTGTGCCATGGCATGGCATGGGCACTAAAAGGCATCAGCAGTGGCATGCTAGCTTGTGGCAAATGCCAATGTCGGATCAAGTGCGGGTATCCAAGATTAGACTATTTTAATGAAGATTGAGAAACAAAGCAATGCAATAAGAAAGCTAAGGAAAGGCATGAGGGAAAAAAGAGTTGGCATGGTTAAAGGAAATGCGGGCAGGATATTGGCAATGGCATGGCAGTGGCATGGAGGCAGGCGTGTGCGGCTTGGTTCAAGTTGGCAGTGGATAGGAAGAATCCTTGGAACAAAAGAAAGGTGCTTGGCGCCATGAATGGACACTAGATGTCATATTTGGGGCACGAATCCTTTCAGCGAGACGCACATGCCGGGCACATACGGTAGTTTCCTTATGCAACCTTTTTTTGGCTATTTCCTTTTATTTTGTTGTTACTTTTGAAATTTTAAATTCAAATATCCTAAGAAGATGGGGATGTCATATACACATATTAAGCATGATGTTGCATGTTTTTGGTTGTATGCTTGGATTGCGACAAGTGTCGGCAGGCCATTGGATGTAAAGCCAAGGGCTGGCACATGTGCTTTAAGTGACAGTCTTTGCCTTAGATGAAAAGGATAAAGGAGTGAACTAAGGAAGTAGAATTTCTAAACATTCACTGGAAACACTTAGAAAATGTGAGGGTTTCAACGAGTGTTTGGGCAGCAACCGGCTTGTGGTTGTGCCAAGGTTGAAGTCGAAAGTCGTGGAAAACTTGTTGCCATGTGAGTTAGGGTCCTTTATATTTATGTTTAATTAATATAAGGATGGGAATCTATCATACATGTTGTGTTCTTTAACATTTCAGATATGGAAAATAATCTAAGTACAAAAAATAAAGCGTAATACAGTTACATTTCAAAATTCAAATTTGGCCAACTGGCCCATGTGTCGCGCACACGCGTGGCCAGTGCACATGTTGCACACATGGCCAGCCTTCAATGAACATAGCCTTCCAACACTTATATTTTCCATCGTCCTTCCTGCCCATCCCATTCCAATTGCCACAAGCTTAGCCTTGCACCCATTTTGCTTTGCCAATGCCATTGCCTAGCCAAGTCATCTTATAGCTTGCACACATGCCCGTTAGGTACCATACGCCTGTGCTTCGCCCCTCACTATTCAAGGATGCCTTGACAAGACTCAAGTGCCTCACCTCAGCTGAATGCCATGCTACGAACATCCAACCATGCACATTGCTTCCAAAGCCAACAAGTGCATGTGGCAAGGGGTAATGCACAAACCCTTGGCATGCCACTACTGACGCTGATCAAGTTCGAATTTTGGGGTCTAATAAACCACCCTCACCAGTTGAACTCGACATTTTCATCGAGGTCATCTTAAGATAGCCCTTAAACTGCTTCTCAAACTGCCACAATTTGGTACTCTTCTCCCAAGTCGTGTCAGACTTGCCTTTCCAATGAATCAAGAATTCTGTTTTCCTATTTTTCTTGCTCATACCTGAACTCGATGATCCATCACCTTTTCAATCTCCGCTTCAAACTGTGCGCGCACCACAGGAGGAGTCTCTTGACTTTGTGCCTGCTCGGATCTATATCATCTTCAAAATAAGGCTTTAGAGAACTGAAATGAAAAGTAGGACGAATCTTCAATCTTTTCGGCAATTTCAGTTTGTAAGAAACTTCGCCTATCTTTTGTACAACCTCAAATGGGCCATATTTGGGAATCAATCTCGTATGCCTCTATTTACTCATAATTTATTCCAAATCTGTGGCGTGAGTTTGAGCAGCACCTTATCACCCACTTTAAATTTCAATGGGCGTCTATATTGATCGGTATATTTATTCATGCGTTTATGGGCCTTGCGCTTCTGCAAGCATCTTATGCTTGTACCTTACATAATGGCAGGCAGCTGGGCATTTCCCTTGATGCTTCTACTTTGCAACATCTAGTAGCATCATAGGCTGCCTGCTCAAGACTAACTCGAATGGACTCATCTCGATTGTTGATGACTTGTGCAAATTGTGGCAAAACTGTGCCACATCCAACAAGTCTACCCAGTTCCATTGTCTCGTTATCACGAAGTGCCTTAAGTACTCCTCCAACAAATGATTAATTTTTCTGTTTGGCCATCTGTTTAAGGGTGATTGGCTGTCAAAAATTTCAGATCAGTCCCCATCAAATTGAAAAAAGTTGTCCAACACCGACTTGTAAATCATGCATCTCAATCACTCACAATGTCACCTAGCACACTAAAGAGCTTAACCACTATTTTGTAAAATAAAGCAGCAACAACTTCCAACGAGCATATAACTGGTGCAGCAATAAAGATAGAGTATTTCGAAAACCTATCTACCACCACCATTATAAATGTCTTCCCTTCAACTTTTAGAAACCCACTAATAAAGTGCATTGAAATGAATATCCATGGCATTTCAGGAATTGGAAGAGGTTGCGACAAACCTGCTTCCTCCTTACGCTCAGTCTTGTCCAATTGACATACTGGACAAGTCTTTACGTAATCTTCAATATCATCTTCCATCTTTGGCCAGTAATAAATATGGGGTAGTAAGGCTAACATCTGTTCTACCCCTGGATGACCAGCCTATGTAGTGTCATATGCCTCTTTGATCAAGTCTCTACACAGTCCACCCCTTGAGGTACGGCAATTCTCCCCCACCCCCTTTAAAGTAAAGGAGATCATACTCGATCCAGTACCTCTCAATCTTGAAACACGTGCACTGCACGTGAGTATCATGTCAATTAATATAAATTTTAAAATAATATAGATAATATTAAATATATAAATAACGGCTAATTAAAATTTTAAAAGTAAAGTAATTGATTGTAGCTATACACAATCAATTGAATTTGTATGACCTTTTTATTATGTAGTTCTTCTAATATATCAAATATTCATAGTGATATTTTTCTTGTTTTTTTATATTTTAACAACACATAATTTAGATGTAAATACAAGCAATATCAGTTTGTGTCTTGTCTTTAAGAAATTGAAGTCTTCTACTTTACAATCGCACACATATCAAAAAGTTATGGGCGAACGAAAGTAGTATTTTATAAAGGTTGTATATACATTTGAACATATAGTATATTTGTTGCCAATTTCGTGATCTACACCTGAAAAAAAGTAAATAATTATTTGTTATACAGATAATTAATTAATATTTACTAATTTTTAATTCAGGATTATAACTCTTATCATCTGTGAATTTGACAGAAGAAATTTTTGTTAATTTTATAAAATATAATTATATTACAAAATATAACAAGAATCGATCACTATGCCTAAGTATCCAACAAAAAAAATCAAAGAACAAATAATCTTGTATGTGTCTAATGTTTATAG
>JACEIK010007250.1:1654-21561 GCA_018107945.1 Datura stramonium
CAATAATCTTTACATGAAAATTTAAGGCTATAAATCATCTTGGCAATAACAACAACTATTTACTTATGAATTGATGAAAATCATATGACTAATAAACATGAATAATAACCCAATTTAAATTAATGAGAATCAACATGTAAATCTATGCATACTCGAAAATCTCAGGGCTAAACTAATAAGACATTATGGGAAGGTTTTGGGGAACACAAGGGAAGGACAATTCCCTTGTTGAATTCCCACATACCTGAAAAAAATTCTCTCAGAGAAGCGGACCTGAACTTCAACAATGGAGAAAAATCATAAGCTTTATTGAGAGTTTCTTGAGAGAACTTTCTATAAGTTTCCTGAGAATAAATTCTTTCTTCAGGATTTGGCCCGAACTGTTCGGCAGATTCCCACGTGTTACGCACCCGTTCGCCACTTTGTTCTCAACTATTCTCACCATTTGAGAATGAGGGGAGGAACCATCCAAACCCCCTAATAAGTCTCATTTTTCATCCAAAACGACATGGTTTAAAGCTTAGGAGAATATGAAATTACTAAATAGCCCTTAGAAATTCGCTGGGAAAAACTGGCAGGTGCCCCTAATGGGTCGTGGTGGCTGACCATGACTCGTGATCACTCCCTTCAGCTACACTAGCTATAAACTCAATAAGGGTGGTAATGGGGGACATAACGAGTCATTACTGGGGACCACAACTCATTGCCACCACCCGTCAAGTACATTGGTCAACAAAAGTATTCCTAACTCAGGCCTGGCCACGAGTGACCTAACTGACCACGATTCGTGAAGTCCCTCATTGGGTACACCGTCTCCCTTCTTTAAATTATTAAGCCTCCTTTTCATGGCTCACATGACGAGTCCTGAGGTCACTTAATCACTCGTTGGTGGGTCGTCCTGAAGCTTTTCTACAGCTTTTCCAGATTTTCTAATTTAAGTCCCGAAATTAGATTTTGAGTTTCTGGGGCATTACACATATCATCATGCTTGAATAAATATATCATAAATATCAACTTTCATGAACTTTCATGGGTGAGAATCATGATTGCAAAAACTTGAAAACGTAATTTGTAATTGAAAATATTGTAAAATATGTCCATGAATCATATTTTCAACATTAGAAACATGTATAGATCATACCCATGATTGAGACTTAGAGAATTCACTTGTTGGGTTAAAACCCCATAAATTCATCAACTAGAATCTTCATGAAATTAAAGAGGGATTGGGCATGGGTATGGATAAACACACCCATTCATAACCCTACATACCTGGAGAAATCTAATTTCACAAACCCTCTTGAAAGCCCAATGGAATTTTGGGAAGAACTTGATGAATCTAGGCTTGATCACCCTTAGAAACCACTAAGTTTGCATGCATGAAAGAGAATGGGTTAGAATGAGCTTAAACCTCTTAAAACACCCTTTTGTGAGCATAAAACAACATAGTATAGGTCTTAAAAACTTAGGAATTACGAAAAAGCCCTTAATTCGCAGGAAAATACATTTTGTTAGTCCCAACGAGGAACTGGACGAATCGTGGCCTGAGGTACAAGTCGTCTGCCTGTCGTTGCCATCGCTGGTATCCCTCCACTCTACTAGTCACCACGAGAGACAACATGACTCGTGGTGTACCCTACGACTAGTGGTGACAAATCATTAGGATTACTGCTAGAAACCTTTAACCTTTAAGCCAACCACTGAACACAACCCACTTGAAGACTCATGGTAGTAACCACGACTCATGGTCTCATCTGTGGTCAACCACAAACCCAAAATTACAAATAAGTCCTCCCTCCTCCCCACGAGTCACTTAACAACTTGTGGTGCACCTCACGGGTCACTGGACAACTTGTCCTGTGACTTGGTACAGAAAATCTTATCTTCTCCGCTTAAACCCTCGGGTCTGAACTTAGGTATTTCAGGGTATTACAGAGTGATACTAATGTAAATAAGTGTATATGTTGTTCATGTCTTTTTGTAATTGTTGAGAATGATTAAATCATTTTAAGGGTTAAGTTATGGGAAAAGATGAGACCTCCTAAAATTCATAACCCCAAACTTAATGATAATATATTTACTATGAGAATGAATATCCTAAGATGAGTGGCTCGTGCATGAGAGGGCATTTGAGGAGCAAGATTAACTGAGTGCCTCGTGTTCGAGGGGAGCATTTGAACGAGCATATGAGTGGGAACGGATACCACAGCGGTACAGTATATGAATTGCTAGAGTCTCCAATAGTTCATGACTGGAAGGGCAGAAATAAAACCCTCTAGCATGTGTGTACATTGATTTTCAGTGATCGAGTGCTCATGGTGATGTGACGGAGGCGTGTGACCGGAACATCACCATTTATTTTATTATTGATGTATTTTTAAAACATGAGAATTGGGCTGAGTATGTGTATCTAACTGAAACTATGGTCATGTGTTTGCCGTCTGAATTGTTGAGGCTTTGCAATGACTTGATGAATGAAATATTTAAAAGAGAATTAGTGATTGAGTTGTGCAATCTCTGAGAATGAGTCATTTTATACCTTATATGATTGTGTGGTATCTATCATCTATTGATGACTGTGAAATATATGGAAGTCTATAATGATGTGTGGGTTGTAAAGAGTTGGTGAAATATTGAATGTGTAGCTAAGTCGAGCTACTGCCAAGGCAATATCGCTGCAGCATGACTTGTTCCACCGTGGAGAGACCGTGGCAGCGGTCAAGTGATCGCTGCAGCGATGGGACAATCCAGTGAGCAATCCTACTAGCACCTGAGTAGATTTAATTCCTGTAATGAGTGTTGTTATGTATGAATAAGGTTCTAGGCTAATTACATATTGTTGTCTGTATGTATGTATTTTATTATGTAAGGTCAGCAGATGATGCTTCTGTGTTTCGTATTTACGCTACTCCTGCACTTCTTTTTTGAGTGCAAAAAATGATCCTAGAAGCTCATCTCGACCTCACCTCTAGAGCAGCAGCAGACTATCGGAAAGGTGAGCAGCGCAAGATGTGCAGTTCTACTCCTCCTCCAAAGATGTCTTTCGTCCAGACATTACAACTTTTATTTATTTTTTCCTAATTAGATCTTAGATAATGCTAGATACACGTATTAAAGTGCAATGAAAATTAGGTTCTGGGAGTACTGATGTAGGAATTGATTTTCGATTTCTTTAATTATATCGATGATCCGTTAATTTATTTTCAAATGTGTTTTATTCATTCTGAATGTTTATGGTTTGAGGTTAATAGTTGGGAATTGTTTGTTCTCCCACCGGGGGTTAGTATGGGTTCTAATCACGACTGTTTTAGGTTGTGACAAGGTTGGTATTAGAGATTTAGGTTCCTCGATCTCATTGCACTAAGATGGGTCTAGTAGAGTCTCGCAAATCAACGCAGAGATGTTTGTAACTTAGCTTCAAGAGGCTTCAGTACTTTAGGAAAAATTCCATCTTCCTTCCTTTTCATGCAATTACTTGATTCCAATTGGTATCTGGTGATCCAAATTGATATCTAACAACTCTTATTTATTTCTATCACAGATGGTGAGAACACGTGCAGGCGAAAACAAAGAGGAAACACCCCAGCCAGCAGCAACAGCCGCAGTTCGCGATAAAGGACGGGGCCGAGGTCACAGGCGATGGCCTGCCCCTGCCACAGGAGGGACCTGCGCTCATGCTCTAGTTCGAAAGAGGTCAGCATCTCCCATACCCACCAACAGTCCAAGAGAAGGTGGTTGTGGAGGTGGAGGTTCTGACTCAGAGAGAGGTTGCAATTGCTACAACATCCTCCGAGGTCCTAGATAAGGTTCTTAACCTTTTGTGTGGCCTCATAGGTAATGGGGAAACGCCAGCGACTCCTGTAGGGAAACAGTTGGGAATACAACTTACAGCTGTTTTGGCTCCTCATACTGATGATATTTCAGAGGTTATGATGTTCCTGAGGTTAGTTGTTGGGCCGATAATGACTGGGGAGGAACATGACTTAATCTGGAGGTTCACCAAGATAAAGCTTCCCACCTTCTACAACACTGAGGTGGAGGATGCCTATGAGTTCATACCTGACTGTCATGAGAGGCTCCACAAAATGGGGGCAGTGGAGAAGTATGGGGTAGAGTTTGTCACCTTCTAGCTAATGGATGATGATAAGCTCTGGTGGAGGGCTTTTTTGGAGTGCAGACTAGTAGGGTCACCAACATTGGCATGGACCCAGTTCTACTCCACTTTTCTAGAGAAGTACGTTCCTTGTACCCTGAGAGATAGGAGGCGGGATGAGTTCATCATCATTGAGCAGGGGAGCTCTTCAGTCGCAGCATACGTGGCCCGATTTCACTCACTATCTAGGTATGCTCTATCATTACTACCCATAGAGGAGGAGAGGATTAGGCGATTTGTTAAAGTCCTGAATGTGGGTCTCCAACTATCATCCCTTCTGGTGGTCTCTGCAGGTAAGACCTTTCAGGAAGTAGTAGAGTATGTGAAGAACGTGGAGCGGGTGAAACAAGATGGTTACACAGAGAATGCCGAGAAGAAGGCCCGGAAGGTGGGTTCTTACAGCGACTCTTTTGCTTGGAATCCAATACCTCAAGGCTACTAAAGACACCCTATTCAGTCAGCCATGCAGGTGTCGCTTAGGGGTCCGCCCGAGACCACTACATGACTAGCAGGTACGGTCGGGTGTAACCAGATAATTCGTTTAGACATCAGGGTTCGACCTATTTATTCGATTCCGACTCACAGACCAATGATTGAGAAGGTGTTTCACAAGTGCAAAGAGTATGGCCATATCCCCCGATGGTGTCCCAGATTTAGTCAGGGTGGGCAGATTGTTCCGCACTCAGCTCCTTGAAATCTGGCCCCTTCCGGGAGAGGAGGGAGTGCGTTCAGTAGGGATCGCCCCTAGTTAGGAAGGGGAAGTCAGCCAGTGGTTGTAGGTGGCACCCAAACAAGTAGAAGAGGTGCTCAGATCGAAAGCGGTGGTAATTAGTCCGGTAGAGGGGTTGCACAGCACAACAGGTGTGGTTCTCAGATGGGTAATTGGGTCCACTTCTATGCATTCCTGGGTAGGCCTGAGAAAGAGGCTTCTGACACCGTTATCACTGGTACAATTTTCGTGTTCGGCAAAATGGCTATGGATTTTTTTAATCCTAGTTCTACTTTTTCCTATGTTTCTGCTTAGTTTTCTTTGGAATTGGATCTTTATTGTGATGTACTTGATACTCCTATCCATGGGTCTACTCCTGTCGGGGATTCGGTGGTTGTGGATAGGGTCTGTCATGATTGCATCGTTGACTTCATGGGTTTTGATACTTTGGTAGATTTGGTGGTCTTAGACATGGTAAATTTCAATTTCATTTTGAGGATGAGCTACTTGTCTCCTTACCATGCCATTCTGGATTGTCATGCTAAGACCATCACCATATGGGGACCCGAGTCATCCAGGTTGGAGTGGAAAGGGAATTGTAGCCCTGCTCCTTTTAAATTCATCTCTTATATTCGTGCCCATAAATTAATAGAGCAGGGGTGTTCAACACATCTAGCTCATATTCGGGATAATAGTTTCGAGGGACCTTCCATAGAGTTGGTCCCAGAAGTTTGTGAATTCTTAGAGGTATTTCCCACTGATCTGCCTAGCTTTGCCGTCGGACCGTGATATTGATTTCTGTATCGATTTAGAGCCAGGGACTCGACCTATTTCTATTATGCCATACATAATGCATTAGCTGAATTGAGGGATCTCAAGGAGAAATTGCAAGAATTTCTTAGTAATAGGTTTATAAGGCTGAGTGCCTCTCTGTGGGGTGCTCTGATCTTATTTGTGAAAAGAAAGAACGGTAGTATGTGGATGTGTATTGATTACCACCAGTTGAATAAGGTAACCATCGAAATAAATATCCTCTCCCTCGATTAGATGACTTGTTTGATCAGTTACAGGGAGCAGTGGTGTTCCCCAAGATTGACCTGAGATCGGGCTATTATCAGCTGAAGATTCGTGTTAAGGATATTCCCAAGACGACTTTTTAGACTAGGTACGGACATTATGAGTTACTGTCATATCCTTTGGACTCACTAATGCTCCAGCGTTCATGAGCTTGATGAATGATATCTTCAAACCTTATCTAGATTCATTTGTAATCATGTTCATTAATGTTATCCTGGTATACTCTATGACTAAACAGGAATATGAAAAGCATCGAAGGATTGTGGAGGGTTGCTAAAGGAAAAATAGTTGTACGCCAAGTTCACCAAATATGAATTTTGGTTGGAGTTGATATCATTTCTGTGACATATAGTCTCCAAGAAGGGGATAAATGTGGATCTTCAAAAGGTGGAGGCGGTCTAAAACTAGGCTAGGCGTACTATAGTGATTGAGATTAAGAATTTCGTGGGGTTGGCTAGCTACTACCACCGGTTTGTGAAGGGATTTGCATCCATTTCCTTGGTATTGACAAGGTTGACTCAGAAGGATGTGCCCTTTTACTGGTACAAAGGAATGTGAAGAGAGTTTTTAGAAGCTCGAAACTCTTCTAACCAAGGCACCAATCCTGGCCCTACCAGTGGAAGGTAAAGATTTTGTAGTTTATTGTGATGCCTTATGGTTTGGGTTGTGTATTATGTTAATGTAGGAAGGACGGGTCATTGCTTATGCTTCGAGATAGTTGAAGCTGCATGAGAAGAATTAACCAACACATGATCTAGAGTTGGAAGTGGTGGTGTTTGCCTTGAAAATCTAGAGGCACTACCTCTACGGGGCTCATTACGAGGTGTTCATAACCATCGCAACCTGTAATATGTGTTCTCCCAAAAAGATCTCAATTTGATGTAGAGGAGATGGATGAAACTACTTAAGGATTATGATATGACAATCCTGTATCACCCAGGAAAGGCAAACGTGGTAGCCGATGCCTTGAGCCAAAAAGCGGTGAGTATGGGTAGCCTAGCTTGCTTGGAATCTACTCAACAGCCGATGTTCAGAGAAGTACAAACACTTGCGAACAGACTGATGATGATAGAAATAGTTGGGATACTAGCTAGCATGAAGGCTAAGTCATCACTGTTATAAAAGATAAAAGTCGAGTAGTTTGAGGATGTGAAGCTGAGTAAGATTCGAGACAAGGTTCCGTTGGGAGAAGCTAAGGAAGTAGTGCTAGATGGCGAAGGAGTCCTGAGGATAAATGGATACGTGTGTGTTTTGATGAGCTAATCAAAACCATCCTAGAAGAAGATCACAACTCAAGGTACACAATCCATCCTTGGGTTACTAAAATGTACCATGAATTGAAGCAACATTATTGGTGGGGAAAGATGCATAGCGACATTGTTGATTATGTCTCCCGGTGTTTGAATTATCAATAGGTGAAGTACGAGCATCAAAAGCTTCAGGGAGTACTTCAGAGGATGCCTATCCCAGAGTGAAAATGGTAGACGATAGCCATGGACTTTGTGGTTGGTCTTCCAAAGACATTGGAGAAGTTTGACTCCATTTATGTCATTATAGATAGATTGACCAATTCTGCCCACTTCTTTCTTTTCCAAGTAAAGTACAATGTTGAGAGACTGGACAAGCTACATGTCAAGGAGGTGATTTAGTTGCATGTGGTACCAATTTTGATCATGTTAGATAGGGTTACTCAGTTCACCTCCCATTTTTGAAAAACTTTGTAGGTAGAATTAGGTTACAAGTTGGATTTGAGTACAGCCTTTCATCCGCAAATAGACGGACAGTCAGAAAGAACCATTCAGGTGTTATAGGACATGCTCTGATCCTGTATGATAGATTTTGGTGGCCATTGGAATAAATTCTTACCCTTTTTGGAGTTTCCTTACAACAATAGTTATCATTCGGGCACTGGCATGGCACCATTTGAAGCTCTTTATGGGAAGAAATGCAGGTCTCCAATTGGATGGTTCAACGCATTTGAGGTGAGACCTTGGGGCACCGATTTACTTAAAATTGGAAAAGGTTTGGGTAATTCAAGAATTTCTAGTAGCTTATCAAAGCAGGTAGAAGCAGTATGCAGACAAAAAAGTGAGAGATATGGAGTTCAAGGAGAAAGAACAAGTGTTGCTCAAGTTATTCCCCATGAAGGGAGTAATGCGGTTTAGTAAGTGGGGCAATCTTAGCCCAAGATACATTGGGCCGTTTGAGATTCTTCGACATGTGGGGGAAGTAGCTTATGAATTAGTACTGCTATCAGGACTATCAGGAATACATCCCACCTTCCATGTTTCCATGTTAAAGAAATACCATGGAGATGGGTCATACATAATTAAATGGGACTCAGTGTTGCTAGATGAATTTTTCCTGTGGAGAAAAGCCAATGGCAATAGTAGATAGAGAGGTTCGGAAGTTGAGATCGGAGGAGATTGCAATGGTAAAGGTCCAGTGGAAGAATAGTCCCATAGAGGAAGCCACTTGGGAGGCCAAGGCCGACATGTGG
Organism: Datura stramonium; assembly: GCA_018107945.1. Taxonomy (NCBI): domain Eukaryota; kingdom Viridiplantae; phylum Streptophyta; class Magnoliopsida; order Solanales; family Solanaceae; genus Datura; species Datura stramonium. The sequence continues at coordinate 10,094 of JACEIK010007250.1, forward strand.
AACAAATACCCTCAATTATTTGTGGAATCTGGTATGCTCTCTTCCTTGCTTTTGTAGGTTGTCCTAGGTTGTGGATAGAAAGGTGTTGTTGTGAGAGATAGTGGAAATTTTAAATTGGGGAGTGGGTTAAGAGAAGGATTGAGAGCTACTGCTGCAATAGTGCAATTTTTGCTACAGCGAGACCTTCATAACAGTCGGAGTTCTACTGTAATGGACCTGGAGAATAACCGTTGGATCCATCGTGGCGGTATCCTGATTGCCATAGTGAGTCCACTGCAGTGAACGACGGGTATTAAAAAGTGTATTTTAAGTAGGATTTTAGGGGTTATACCCCATTAATTCCAAAAACTGAACTCCCAATACCTAAAGGCAATTTTATCCTACAACAATTCAATTTCCCTTCTCAAGGTAAGAAACTCGACTTACTTCTTCTCTGGTTGATTCCTTGACATCTATGAATTAAAGGGGGGACCCCTAATGATGATTTTTCTATCAAGAGAAACCTAGATTGGTAGAACTAGAGTCGAATCATGGGAAACTAATGGGTGTTGATTTCTAAGTTTAAAAGGGAGCAATGATCACTCCCTAATGAATAGTTCTTATAGAACATGGTTTATGTGGAAATTGAGACCTATAACTAGGTGAAATTGGGACTTTACTCTTAAAAGTTTCCTCAAAGAGGGTCTGAGGGAGTAATGTTAAAAAATTGAGCCATAGAAAACGAAGTGGTTTGTGATAATGGGTAGAATGGGGTGGGTTTGAATTCTCAAAACCCTTATTTTGATAGTAGACTATTGAATTGTTCTAATCTCTTGCTTCTAGACTTTGAATGTTCGGAGGCATTGAAGATAGGCAAGGCTCCAGCAGAGTGATTGTTATTCGAAATCTCCAAATTGAGGCAGGTTATGATTTAGAAGGAGTTAGACTTTTCATAATGGTATGCATAGATGTGGAACTATAATGTGTATGTTGGTCTTTGGACCTTAAGTATTTTAATCTTCCTTGTTGAATTCCCTAATTGAGTGATCCGAATATGAGTTTGTTACCTATGTAATATGGAATTGAGTGTACATGTAATTCATGTCCTTTTATACTTGCTGAGAATGATCAAATCATTTAAAGGGTTAAGTTAATGGGGGTAAGATGAGACCTCCTAAAAGTCATAACAACAGATTTAATGATAATATATTTACCATAAGAATGAATGTGAATAATATGAATATTCTGAGATGAGTGGCTCGTGATCGAGGGGAGCATTCAGGAGAGCAAGATTGACTGAATGGATCATGTTTGAGGGGAGCATTCGGACGAGCATATAAGTGGGAGCGGGTACCAAGTTGGTGCGGTACATGGATTTCTAGAGTCCCCTGCAAGTCATGACTGAAAGGACAGAAATAAGAACCTCTAGCATGTGTATACATCGATGTTTAGTGATCGAGTGCTCATGGTGATGTGACGAAGGCAAATACCCGACATGTCACTATTTGTTGTGTTATTGATGTATTGTAAGAATGTGAGAATTGGACAAAGTATGTATATCTAATGTGCTGTGAGTTAATAGCACTTTCAATACTTAAAACTGAGAAAATAGCATGGATTTAGGTATGTTTATATGAATATTAGGTGTTTTTACTTTGGTTTCAGGGAAAATAAGTATTGGAGTAAAAATATGCAAAAGATGCAGAAAATCAGCCAAGTTCTTATCTCAGTACGAGCCATACCTAGATTGTACGAGCCATACTAAGACTCGTGGAAAATTTCAGAAGGTTGGAACAATGCAAAGGCAAAGTACGACTCTCAGTACAAGTTGTACCTAGATTGTACGAGCCTTACTGAGACTCGTGGAACATTTCAAAAAAATTGCACAAGAAGTCTCCTAGTATAGGTGGCACCTACGGATCGTAGCATATACCTACGACCCGTACCAGGAGTTGTGGGAAGCTTCAGTGATTCTTAAAGACTTGGTAGAACTCAAGATGCAACAAGCAGCCACGAGTCGTAGGAACAAGGTACAATATGTACCACAACACTCGTAGAAAACTTTTGAAGATGTCAAAGTTCTCAGAGTCAAGCCACAGATGGATTGTACCACTCGTAGAATCATGCTACAAGTCGTACTAGTTGCCACACTTAGTCAATTTTTCAGCAACCAAGGAATGTATGAGAGTAAGGTACGACCCCTACATCCTGTTATAGGTTGTATGACCATTCATAGGATGACTCGGCGCCAGATATGGAAATTTCCCTGTTAGCTTAGGAAAAGGTTTCTATTGTCTGTATAAATATCTTTTATGTTTTTTTAGTAAATAAAAATCAGCGGACGTGAGATTACATGGAGAGAAGGTGAATTATTATCAAGTTTGTAAACAATATTGGCGAGAAATTCTTGAGATTAAAACTCGATTTTCTCAATTGTTCTTTATTTTGTTCATTAATATTCAAATCAGGTTTTATTTCAATTATTATTGTAAGTATTCAATTATATGTTTATCTATGAATACTAATCATAATCTTACAATCATGAGAGGCTAAAACCTCCACAACTAGGGTTGTGAGAACCATGGTGGATTAACGAACTAAGGTTACACAAAGTGATTCGAAACTAATAGTAAATGTTGTATTGTATTCTCTTCATCTTAAACATTTTTTAACGGTGTGCAATGTTAGGACTTACCCGAATTCTTTACTTTCTTGAACCTAGAGAAGTAGAGATTAGAAAAAAAGAATTACAACAAAGCCTTGATTTTTATGATCATTGTATTACTTGAGTTGCGGTCGCAAGAAAGTTAATTTGGAACATATTGATAATGGTTAGTTTAAAATCGCTCATGAGACCTGACCCGGTGATTGAGTATAGTAATCCAATAGGGACGAACCAGTCGTTTGGATGAATCTTAGTTATCAGTTCTACAAGTAAGCATTGAGATTGATCATGTGTGTATACCCGAAGTAGTTATGAACCCATGGGGAAGACTTACCCTAGTCATTTGTAAATCTTGATAACAACCACAATTGCAATCTTGTTTTGTTATTGTTTTTATTTAAACCCCCCAATTTGGAGATAACTCGCCAACAAGTTTAAGCCGGCATTAGTCTAATTCTTACCTTATTCCATGTGAGTTTGACCCCAACCTCTTTGTTGGGTTCTTTATTGACGACGTCCGCTTCATACTTTGTCAGAAAGTGTGAATTTAAACGTTATTAGTATCTAACTGAAACTATGGTCATGTGTTTGTCGTCTGAATTGTTGAGGCTTTGCAATGACTTGATAGATGAGATAATTAAAGGAGAATTAGTGAATGAGTCGTGCAATCTCTACAAATGAGTCATTCTACACCTTATGTGGTTACATGGTATCTATCGTCTATTGATGACTGTGAAATATATGGATGATTATAATGATGTGTGGGTTGTAAAGAGTTGGTGAAACATTGAATACGCAGCTAAGTTGAGCTACTGCCAAGGTAGTACCACTACAGCGGGACTTGTTCTATCGCGGTTAGACCATGGCAGCAGTCAAGCCACCACTGCAATGATGGCCCAATCCAGTAAGCAGTCCGATTAGCACTTGAGTAGATTTAATTCCTGTAATGAGTGTTATTATGTATAAATGAGGTTCTAGTCTAATTACATATTGTTGTCTGTATATATGTATGTTATCATGTAAGGTCGGCCGATGATGCCTACTAATACTATATTTCATACTGACGCTACTTCTGCACTTCTTTTCTGAGTGTAGAATTCGATCACGGAAGCTCATCTCGACCTCAACTCTAGAGCAGTAGTGGACTATCGGAAGGGTGAGCGGCGTAGGATGTGCAGTTCTACTCCTCCTCTGAAGATGTCTTTTGTCCAGTCATTACAACTTTTATTTATTTTGTCCTGATTCAATCTTAGACAATGTTAGATAGATGTCCTAAAGTATAATGACAATCAGGTTTTAGGAGTATTGATGTAGGAGTTGATTTTCGAATTCTTTAATTATATCGGCGAACCGTCAATTTGTTTTCAAATGTGTTTTATTCATTCTGAATGTTTATGGTTTGGGGGTAATGGTTGGAAATTATTGGTTTGCCCATCGGGGGTTAGTATAGGTGCCAATCATGACCATTTTGGGTCGTGATATGACCCTCTTCATCACATGAACCAAGAGCTTGTCCCGGGAGCGCCGCTTCTTTTTTTCCTTCTCCAAATCCTCCCGAAGCTCTACATGGGCCTAGGTCAAGGCAGCAATCAGCCCCTGCATCCCCTCGGGGTCCGCAGCAGCTATGTTAGAAGTCCTGTTGCCGGATGGAGGTCTGAGAAACCCTTCCAACAGCTCCCGCATGGCGTCCCTCTCCGTCTCGATCCGCTCTATAGGTCCTACTGGTCTAGAAGTGTTGGCCCCGCTATCCCCATAACCGGAAGCAGTCTTCCTCTTCTTCCTACCACTCCCTGAGCCCCCTTTACTCTCAAGGGATCGAACAGCACGTCACAGGCCACCATGACATCCCTGGCCTCCCGATGCACCCTGGCCCATTTGCACAGCAGGGTAATAAGAGAGGGAAAGGCAGGAAGTGATAGTCTTGGAGGCAAAATACCTCCACTCCTCCAAGATTTGCAACCCTACATTCACCTACACCCTGCTCAGAATACAAGACACCAATCAGTGCGCGGGCATAGGTCATATTAGTGACATTGGTGGATGGGTGAATCCTTTGAGACACCAAGTTCAGCCACCTTCTAGGCTCCATCATGAAATAAGTGCCCTAAATGCCAGTCCGAGTAATGCCCAAATTTTTCGAGGCCTTTTACTCCTCCACCATTAGGGTGTCCACCAGCCACTGCCCATTTCTGTCCACATCCCAGGCCCTCAGCTCTTCCTCCGTAGGGTTTGGCAAATCCAAAGCCTCATTTATGGCCACCGCAGTCAACAAAATATTCCTCCCTCGAACATAGGCAACCGGCTCCGAGTGGTTCCAGATCACAGTAGGGAGGTTGGCATAGAACTCCCTCACACACGCCTTGTTAACCTAATGAGGCTCCTTCACCAACCGACCCCACCCTAACTCCTAAGGCGGGCATAGAATTCTAGTTCCTTCTCCTCCACATCTTGCATGATAAAACCTCGCTCGTATGTCAGACCCTTGGTGGCCTACTCATTATGTTGGGATTGGCAATGGTCCGTTACTCGAATATAGTTAGTGGTATGGATGTTGCCGCTGGGAGAAGACAGAGTGATAAAACCTGTATGAAATAAGGGCATTAGGAAGTAACCATACCAAATAAGGAAGGGAAAGCTAGGAGCAGAAAAGCAGAAAGCAAGGGAATGGCTCACTGCTTGAGTGGACCGTTGCAGCGAGAAAGGTTCCGCTACAGCGAGTCCGCAATAACGGAAGGGAACGTTATTACAATTCTGTTATAGCAGTCAAGACCCGTTGCAGTGGATAAGACTCGCTACAGCGGACATCATCTTTCCCAGCAGATCTTTGACCCCAACAATGGAGATCGAGATTTCAACCTCCATTTCTCTCCAATTTAAGCATAGATCGGGCAAGGGGTAGACTTTCCCATGTCGTACCAACTATTTTCCACCCCGATAGAGTTTGAATTCAAGCCTGAAAGGCTCAAAGAAGACGAACCACCATCCTACCCAAACCCACCATTTCTAACATAAAACCCCTATGAAAACCATCTATATACATAGGGAATGATTCAAGTAACTTAAGAACGTAAAGAGTAGTAGCGTGCTTCGTAAATTCACACTTTTATTGCCAAAAGAAGATTGGGTCTTTCCCACCCCAAAACAACCCCAAATCAAGCATATAGACATGGATTTAGTAGCCACAAAGTATAAACAATACTACAAAGAGATGAGAAAGTAGATTACATGTGAAAAATTGAGAGAATCGCTTGAAGGTTGAGAGGATTTGCACAAGATTGAAGTGAAAAAGGTAAGAATGACTTCAAAATTGCCGTCTGACCCCTTTAAATTGACTTTATTTTTTACTACAGTGGATCGATTTCCTCCATGGAGGGACTGCTATGGTGGGAAGCGAATCGCTGCAGTGGGCTGGCTAAAAATAGTGACATTTCAAATTCCCTCGTGATTCCCTCGCATTTTGAGTACTCGCTAAAAAGAAGTTCTATGCAAATTGGTGATGCCTAGGGGCACATAGGCCATGAGTAAACGTTGAAAGTTATAAAAGAGAAATTTGAAAGACTCCGTGTCAGTCGGATCAATCCAACATGGAGCTAGCAAGTAGGGGTGGCAGAGCGCGAAGATTTCTTCCAGCAATAATATCAGGGGAAGCGGAATGGAGAAAAATACACCATGCAATATGTCTTAGAACCTCAAAACAAGGGTCTAGTGGAAGTATAAGTCTAAAGATCTAGGAACAATATCGGTGGGACCACAGTATCGATTAGAAGAATCGGAACTATGACCCAGTGTCAAGGTAACCATGGGATAACTAGAACCCTAGCTTGTATCATAGGGTCGTTCGAGGATGAACGAATTTTTAATTGGTATTTGATGTAACAACCCATATAATCGTTATAGCACCTTGACGACATAAACGTGGGAAAATCTAAAATTTTTGCAAGTCCGGGTTATGTCCTCAACTTAAGAGATTATGTGATTGACAATTTAGAATGGGTTAAGTTAAAAATCAGGTGGGCCCACGTGTAGGGCCACCGCGGTGGACTGATTTCGTTGCAATGCGATCACTGCAGTGAAAGACCCCTCACTGCAGCGGGCGACGCGAATCAGAAACCTCGTAATTATATCCAGGTTTAGATTTAAAAACCTAATTCCATAAGGTTTGGTGAATAAAAATACCCAAATAACAAAAGTTAGGATTTCTAACAAGGAAAGAAAATAAGGAAGCTAGAGAGGGCAAGAACTTCACCATACGCCACGAATTCTCCGCAAGAACTCCGAACTCGAGGAAAGCACGCAGCTATGGACTTCTTGACGGCAGCTTGGCACCCAGGTAGACTATGGCTTACCTATGTGTTAGACTTTGATTAGCAATTCGTATATAGTGTATGATTGATATGTCATTGATTATTAAAATGGGAGTTATCCTGCTAATCACAACTAGCCATGTATAGTCAGTAGTTAATATGAAAGGGAAGTAATCAAGACAAATAAGAAAGAGGTGCTAAAGTTATTGTATTATGCAATTATGTAGGTATGAAGAGTGTTGAGTCTAGAGCATTGGGCTTTCGTCTTAGTTGAAAAACCAATTATGTAGGTATGAAGAGTGTTGAGTCTAGAGCATTGGGCTTTCGTCTTAGTTGAAAAACCTTAAGGGCTACTTCTAAGGTATGCCTTGAATAAGAGACCAGAATATGGACATAGGTGTAGGTATTCGGACGGCCCATGCATTCGTATGGGTTAATGAGCTAATAGTTCACTTGTAATGGTTTATGTGTTTGTGATTCTTATGTCACGTGTTGAATTGATTGTTGCTCCATATGAAAGAAGGGTAGTTTGAAAGTAGGGAGTGGTTATATGCATATGCTTAGTAGGTGAACTGGCTGCAAAGAAACACTACAAGAGAAATCTAAGGGGAAAGCTTGGTCGAAGTACTGCCTAAGCAATACCGCTACAATGGCACTATAACTGCCGCAGTGAGACCGTTGTCCCGGTAGTGACCCACTGCAGCGAAGCCTAATCTAGTGAGCAGGCTAGTGTGCACCATGCTTCGAATTATTCTGGGAATAGGGATAGTGTAATGAATAATTGATTTGTGAAATGGTCTTGAACTATGATTATGTTGTAGATTGTATTGATTAATTCTCATTGTTGAAAGTAATTTCGTTAAGTGAATTGAACTTTGATATACTGCTCCAGAAACTAGGCTGCAATCGGTGGTAACTAAGTGAGAAAATAAGGAGACATCATCCTTATTCTGAGATGAGAGGTGAGTATCCGAACGAGTGGATTTGTACGATCAAGCATGTGTGAAAATACTCGAATATGAGTGGCTCATACCCGAGGTGAGCATCCGGGCAAGCAGTATGAGAGGAGTACACAGACAGGTATAAATCAATGTTCATACAATTGGCTGTACGAATACGAGTACACATATAGGTATGATGAGATGTCATACGGCTGGGTGTATAGTACATGGATTTCTAGAGTCCCTTGCAGGTCATGATTGGAAGAGCAGACATAAAACCCTCTGGCATGTATGTACAGTGATGTGACAGAGGCGTGTGCCCGGCATATCATAGATGGTATGACTGTGAGGCAGAGATTTGTACAGGTATGGTATGATATACATACAGCTGTGAGACAAGGATCAGAACAGATATGCATACAAATGACAAATAACAGATATACAGATGTGATACATGATATATCGATATGATTGGGGCAGGATGCGAGGGATACAATGATGAGACGATACAAGATAGGATAATACATGATTCTATGATACAAGTATGGTACTGCATGATGCAATTTTGGTACAGAATGGTACAGTGTGGAATTGTGGAGGTACAGGGATATGCTTGTACCCTTATTTTTGGAGGAGATAAATCCAGTGGTACAATTTGATATTTTTCTTGTTGAATACTTGAGTTGTTTATTTAATGTTGTGATTGAATGCTTGTTTAATGTGGTCATCGTGAGTTATAAAATCATAACATGATTGATTTTAATAATGGTAGTGATCAACTAGGAGGTAATTGATCTAGGTATAATATCGGGGAAACAGGTAAAGGAGTGGGATTTGAAAAAGGTTAGTTAGTAGTGTTGAGTAAATGAATAGGTATGGAATAACTTGAACGGCCCTAGTTAATAAAAATTAGAGTATGAGTAAATAAGGTGTGTTCATAATATTTAAACGGCGGGTTAAAAAAGGAAAAGGTCAGTGAAACAGGGCTAGTATCCGCTACAGCGAGACAAGAAGACATAATAGAGGTGTGTGATTGATGGCTAAAGTTTGGGGTACAGGTATATGAATTTGATTTATATGAATTAATGAATTGATTGATGAACTTGATAGGATATAATTATAAGTCGAAATTGCTGTTAGAATTGGTTAATTGATTGCATATTGATTATATACTATTGCGTGAACTAATCTTATTCAGTTGATGATGTCTACCGATACCTGTGGTGTACTGATACTATCTTGCTACATCTTTTTGAATGTAGGTTATGGCTGGTTTGAAGTTTCATGAATGGTGTCGAGTACTTAGCATCAACGTTCGCATTCTCTCCGCAGATGAAGCTATGTCAGTTTATTTTGTTGGTATTCTATTTAGAGCTTTTATAGCTGTCTACACTAGATCTTGGGGAGGTCATAGTTCGAGAAAGGAATTATTTTAAATTTTAGAAACATTTTACTTTATGCAAACTATTGAGTATTGAATTATTTTATACGTTGGTTAAAGAGGGGCTCTCCTATCGAGCTAGATCTATATAGGTGCCCGCATGACTCGCCCATTTGGGTCGTAACAGTGGATTATTGATAAATTATTGTCTTGCTGAAGTCCTAAGGATCTTGTGGTTAGCTGTTTACCATTTCATGTTGTTATTGGCAGCATAACAATTAGTTTAGCATAGAAACTTCATGATTGTAATTCCTGTAAGGTATAAAGCTTGTCGACGGGCCTTTGGCTTATATTGGCGCCTATAGAGCTAAAGTATTAGTGTTGTAATTCAATTTTCGTGTTAATAGCGTAGTGTTTTCCTATATTGTTGTAGTGGTGAGTTTACAAGTGTCCCACTTTTTTTTAGCAATCTTATAATTCAATACTACGTACAAATTGTCGTGCAGGTCGCTTAGAAAGACACTTAATTACTTGTTGATCGACTAGAAGGTTGTTCAATGCCTTCGTTGGCTATCTTGTCAGTTGTTAGTGTTGGGGCCTATATCTTCGATCTATACATGTATAGGTACCCATACAGATTGCCTAGAGATATATTGACAAAAATATCTTGCCTATAGGGCTATACTTTGCTTATAAGAGCTATAAAATGTCTAGAAAAATCATATTGAGGTCTGCAGAGTCATATTAAACTCCATTCACTTATAGACTTTCTTTATGCCTAAGTTGGCATTACTGACCCTCAGTAGAGCCTTGTATGCTCTGGATGCAGTTACAGAAGTTTAAAAGGCTCAAATATAGTTAAAAGAGCCCGGAAGGATCAAATACAGTTACAAGAGTCCAGAAGGCTCAAGATATAAATACAGGAGTCAAATGTGCTCAAGATATAGTTATAGCTTACCTAAGGGGCTACAAGGCTACCAATAGAGGTATATAGATTGAGGCACACCTGTCAGCTCTTATGAGGGCTCAGGTATGTTATTGTTTGTTGTTTGTACCTGTCGGGCTTATGGGGGTCAGATTAGGTTCTTATTTGATTATTACTTTTTTAGCCTACAGTTTAGATTAATGAGATCTTATAAATTATCCTTTGACTCTTATAGATGATTACTTTCAGTTTATTCTATCACCTTTAGTTCCAGCATATTATTATTGTTTTACATACTCGGTGCATTATTCCACTAACGCCCTGAGCCTGGGCACTTCAGTCTTGCTTGCGGGTTCTGACAGACAAGTTCAGAGACCTCTTCAGTAGTAGTTTAGACTGAGTGGAATGGTCAATTCCCTTCTTCAGGAGTTGCCATACGCTAGAGGTTTGCCTGTGTTTTGTTATACAGTTTATGGGTAGGTCGGGACACTGTCAAGTATCTACTCTTTAGAAGCTTGCAAGCTGTGGGATTGTATAGAAGTACATTATTAGCCTTGTTGTTTTGTATTGGCGGTTTGAACTTAATGGCCATTGTATATATATATATATGTTACTTTCAGATATATCTGATTTTAGACACCATGATGGTGTCATCGGCCCACACTGAGATATGTTATATTAGACAACATGGTGATCTCTTAGATCCACATAGGATTTTATATTTATTATGAATTGTTGGGTCAACTGAATATCTGTATAGGTGTTGAATTGCAGTCTTGTCCACCAAGGGCTTTTTTTAAGTCGAGATATACTTGATTGTTTTCTTGATTATGTGATGCTAGTATGCTCTAGTAGTATATATGTTCAGCTAGGTCATGTAGAATCTAGTGTGGTATCAAGTGTCAATTATGCCTCCCAAGGAGGAGCATGACAGTAGGCTGGGAGATGTGCCGGTGGGGAGTCGCCAGAGAAATGAGAGAGAAGAGAGAAATGAGAGAAAAATAATCGTCAGGTTCGATTTAATTAGGAAAACTGACGAACAGGGTCAGGTAGTCCATTAATTTTTCTATTGATTGAGTTGACCAGATCTTGACTAAAAAAATACAATGGGCTTAATGACCCTGTCCATCTGGTTTTCAAAATTAAATTAAATATTATAACTTTGTTTTTATGTTATTATATTTAGTTATATTAAAAAATAATTATTTTAAAATATGATGGACTGGGTTGGATCCCTGTTTATTTTTTAAAGAAACCCGACTCTATCCGTCGG
>JACEIK010007250.1:32838-44199 GCA_018107945.1 Datura stramonium
CTTCAAATCTCATGTATCACTGGTTGTTATTATTTCTATTATTTTCATTAGGAGAGGACATTATTACTCCCCTTTTTTTCTCTTTTTATTTTTTTTATTTTATATAATATCCAAAATATTAACTCAATTTATTTTATATTCGATTATGTAGGACTCACTTGATTTTGTATATATTTTAACTCAATTACTTTATATTCGGTCATAAAATATTAACTCAGGTTGATATTACTCTCGCTTGATCTTATTAATTTTGTTTATTAATATAACTAAATTTATAATAAGGCCAAGGGCAAACGTATGAGTTAAATCACGTATTCAAATCAAATAAGAAGAAAAATAATAATTAAGGTGATTAATAAATAAAATCTATTAATATCAAACTTGTTATGAGATAAAATAGAGATTCTTTAACGATATTCTGAAATATTATTCACAAACTCCGAAACTTCGACTATCTAAAGTTAATATTGTCAACAAGCTTTCGGTAGAAAAGACAATAACATAGAGCATATGAGAGCAAGAAAATGGTAGTGTAGTATTTCACCTTTCATTCAATATTTTTATAAGTGAAGAGAGCACCTATTTATAATTTTTTGCTATAGTATCATGTCTAATCAAATGGCTTAAGTTGGCTATAGTATATAATGTAATCATGATATTTTCGTACTAGGCATTACAGACGCCAATTATCAGTTTGTCGTTATCCATAAATCTCTTGTACAACCTCACCTATGTGTTGTCGTTGCTTTCATTATGCCTTCGAGCCTTAACTGCAATTATCTGATCCAAAGTTATGGTTTTCTTGTAACATCCCGCAAAATGTTAATGGTTAGCAGGCGTACACGTGGAACTGTGACGAGTAAGGAGAGCTCGATGCGTATGGAAAAAGCCTCGGAAGCAGGGTCGGGCGAGGATAGGTCGTGAGGGGCCAGCGCGACGCTCCAGCCAGCAGTGCACTGGCCAGCGCGGCGCGCCAAGGCCACTGCCGCTATGGTGGGGCGCGACGCGGGGGCCCTTGTGGCGCTTTGAGCAACGCGAGGCACACCCCGGCCACCGCCCTAAAGTGTATATATGTTCCCCTCTTTCATTTAAATCATTTCCAAAAGTGAATCACGACCAGAGAGAGGAAAACGTAAAATTCGATCATCTTTTCATCTGATTACACTACCAAACGCTGTTCAAATTCAAATTAACTTCAGGTATCGAGTTCTAAGCCTGCAGCGAGCATTACTACAGAGTTATTTTCTCGAAATACGCCCGGCAAATCGGAACTCCGCCGAGTAGAAGTTGTTAGAATTGCTTCAAATTGATTCCTATACGGCCATAGGCTTTAGGTAAGCATTTCTCCCTTCTGGACTCCCAGAAAATTATAGGTTTTCGACTGTATTTTACCTGATTGAATTATAGTTGCTACTAGTATTAAAGTCATCATTTTAAGCCGAATTTGGTGTTGAAATTAGTCTCTTCCTCTCAGTATTGCGGTTATAGTTGGAAAGAGTCATTGAATACAAATTGAAACTCGTTAGAAAGTCGGGAATCAACAGCTAAGGTATCTTAAGGCAAATTCCTTCGGCAAGTTAGTTCTATAGCATTGTACTACAGTTGAATCCCAGAAAGAGCCAGAAGTATTGTTGTTGTAATTAGCTGATGCCAGTAGATAATGAATAGATACATATATGTGTCCCAACCAGCTGTTATCAGTAGATTGTGATTAGATATGTTGCGGTCAACTATTTTCTGTAGACTAAGAATGCGCGTATGTGGTGGTTAGCTGCTAGAAAACGTGTAAAGATTATATTACAGTATCCTTCATCGGAAAGAACAGATTAAATGTGGTACACGCTAGAAGCGTCATAGAAACTCCTCTGTTCTCCAATTCATTGTGTTAGTAGAATTGGATGTTTTATTGTCAGGCGTAGACCTTAGAAGTTAGTGAATGGTTATTGGGCCTGAATTATTAAGTTGAATAGCATAGGAGCGATTGAGCGATATAACTACCAGTTTCGCGCCTATGTTTTCAGGAAAGCACGCCAGAAGCCATTGGCGTACCTTCATACCTCAGGGCCAGAAATTGAGATAAGATGACCAAACTTTAAAGTCAGCGGCACTAGGGTTGTCTAGTGAACTGAGTGACAGTCTGCCACCTAGTTAGCCGCTACTAGTGATTATTAGTTTCAATTGACTTAGTACTTGTCATACAGGTCGCCCAGAAAACCATCTCCGTCGTCCAGGTCAGGAACCCGTGGGTACCCTAAGGAAGGGGACCTTATTAGCAGTTAGAGGCAAGGCCTATGCCTCAGCCTTTCCCTATAAGATATTCAGGTACAGATTGTCGTGAGTGGCTAGACTTAAATAAACTTGTCTATAAGATTAGGAATTGCCCAGAAGAGTCATATAAGATCTGAACAGACTAAGTTAAAATCTAAGGGACTAGAACCATGTTAGTACAGTATCACCTCCGGGCTAAGCACCATCGTCAGCTACCCGGGGAAGATTAGGGGTTGACTGCTCAGGAGTATATCTGACCAATAGCATCCTTACAGTCATTCCAAGTAAAGGAACCAAGTGATTAGTCATCTACGACTCCACAGTTGCCTATGAATTATAATTGTCCAAGTAGGACATCCAGAATATTGTTAGGCCACTCCAGACATCGCCCTATCCGATTCAGACCGTTAGAGATTATGATCACTATCAGGATCCTCTGATCATATACAGGTGCACGGGGTGTGCCTGTTAGCGGCTATAAAGATTATTCTAGGGGCGAGCAGCAGTGCGTTAGGCCCCGAAGGCCAGATACATTTTTTGAGTGACTAGATTGAGACCTCAGTGTAGCACCTCAGGTGGGGTTGCCCTCACTTAGGAGCTTTACGTGACCACCCCAGGATTATTAGCTGTGTCATCGCCCGCCAGGGGCTAGATGACATCGCTCTAAGGAGCGGTATGCCGCTCGTGAGGGACGAAAATGAGGTCCGAGGACCTTATACAGTCCATTCCATGGCTGGACTACTTTTACGTCGTGTCGGCAGTACACCCCGTCGAACCTGGTGCCCGGGGTGCAATTATCGGGAGTCCACCGGACTCAGATACAACTATATATCAGGAGCCGAGATGGCTTAATTGTAGACCCAGAGGACTGGTAGGTTGGTTATAGCACCAGTAGAGTCATAGAAACCTAGATAGGGGTATATAGATTGAGGTGTACTCGCCAGGACTTATGGGGGCCCGAGCGAGTTATTTTGTGTTAATTGTACCTTCTAGAATTATGGGGGTCAAGTGAGGTTTTTGTTTGTACTCTTGTCTGCTAGCTATAGCTTGTGAATATATGATTTTGCAGTCGTAGCTCGTGTAGGTGTAGTGTTTTGTTAGATGAAGATTACGAATAAGCCAGCTTACAGGTTAAGTCTTCATCCCCTCATTTCTACTTACTTTCAGTTTTTAACAGTTTCCATTCAGCTTTTATGACTGTCTTACATATTCGGTACATATTGTACTGACGCCCAATCATGGGACGCTGCATTACTTGCCTACAGATTTAGACAGACAGAGTTCGGGATCTTTAGTAGTAGCTGTTCAGAGTCCGCAGTTGGGCCAGATCCTTTCATTCGGAGTTGCCAGGTTGTAAAGATTTCAGTATATCAGCTGTATAGCATTTTGGGTAGGCTGGGACCCTGTCCTGACCACTATTTGTAATTTTTAGAGGATTGCAGACTACAGTCATCAGTCAGTTTGTTGATGTTGTCCATGTGGGGCCTTAATCATTTATGCTTCGTATGTTGGTCGTGTGGGGCCTAATATAGTAAATTGTCTTCGTTTCTATTATAACTAGACAGCGTGGTAGTCTCGTCGGCCCGCATAGGATCCCTTTTATTACCTGTTGTTGGTTAACTGTTGTTATTTATAGGTGGTTATACGGCCTTGTCGGCTGGAGGCTGTGTTTATAGTTGAGGTATAGCTCGTTGTTTTATTGAATTAAGTCCTAGGCATGTACCAGACGTGCATAAGCCAGCCAGGTAGGGGTGGGCATTCGATTCTTCGGTTCAGTTTTACCATAGTTTGGTTCGGTTCTTCGGTGTTTGGTTTTGAAAAAATATGCACCAACACCGTACAAAACTAATTCGGTTCGGTTCGGTGTTTTTAACTTCAGTTCGGTTTGGCTCGATGTTTTTAAAATGATTTTTCGGTGCAAAAATTCTCACGATTATGCCAACTTGCCAAGTGCCAACGCCAACAGTCCAACAGGCAACACCGCAACAACAGCTTAATTTCCTTTAGATTAATATTACAAATTTACAGTAGCTTAATTTCCTTCAGTCACAAGACTCATAAGTCACAACTCACAAACCTTCACAATAAACTTTAAAGCAGCAGCCAACTATAAAGCAACTTAATTTCCTATTGGAAAGTTCAAAAGAAGCCAGCTTAGCTTTCCTTCAGCTTAGCATTTCAATTACATGTCAACTATAAACCAACTCACAGAAGACATCAACAATTCAACATTCAACATTTTCAACTCACCAAAGGCAACCTGCTCAGCATTTCAGCTTAAAACTTAAAAAGTAATAATTCAACCTGCCTAGCAACTAGGTAGCAAGGCAGAAAACTAATATTTCCACCTGTTCAACACTTAAAAGTTAAAACAACATAAATGTCTTAAAATTCAGCTTCAAATAACAAACATTAGTAGACAACCAATCACAAAACTATGTCTTAAATACATCAAGACAAGTACACAACACTAGCCACCAAATTCAAAACATAAGCTTAAATGTGAGTCTTCCTCTCTTGATCAATACGATTCTCACGACATCTCTTAAAATGCTTCCTTAAGATACTTGTTCCATCCCATATTCGATGACAATTAAATATCACACCACATGTCACACACTTTGCTTTACGCCCTTCTTCATTGTCTTGAACCACCATAAAATATTTCCAAATAAATGAGTGAGCTTTAGGAGGCATGGTTGAACTTGAAACTAATAAAAAACAAGATTAAAACAAAAGTTATAAACTTAGAATTTAACTTTCTAGATAAAAGAACCAAACTAAACTTAGAATTTAACTTTCTAGATAAAAGAACCAAACTAAAAAAGATATCTCATATCACCAAACAAATAAAGTATTGAAAGTTTGAAACTCACCTATTAGGCAATCACCAATAGGGCACTAGTAGCAAAATAGCAAATTGCAATCATACATCAACAAGGAAAGAATTCCTCCCACTATTTGACATATCTAAAGATAATTTAAACAAATATGACAAATTGTCAATATGTCATACAACATAAATAAGTAGATTAGTTTTACCTTAAAACACAAAATAAATTATGAAACCTTACCAGATTCGAGTTGCTCAAGATACTCCAAACTTTCTTCCACACAAATAGAATTAGACTCTTTTTTAATCCAATCTTGAGTACAAACAAGAGATTACACACATTTAGGAGTCAAAGAACTTCTAAATCGATCAAGAATACGACCACGGGTACTAAAAGCACATTCCGATGCCATATTCGAAATTGGAATAGCCAACACATCACGAGCTAACTCTGAAAGAACAGGAAATCTTGGAGCATTAACTTTCCACCAATTCAAGACATCAAAGTCATCACAATCAGGCTCCTGTTCTTCATTAATGTATCTCTCCAACTCTGACTTAGCACCCCCACTTCTACAATCTTTCTTTTGTTTCTTCAAGTGAAGCTTATTTCTCAAAGCTTTTGTTCTCACACTTTGAGAACTAGAACTAGATGAATCAGATCTATCATGAGATGAAGTAGATTTAGAGTGAGGTGATAGATATTGAGATTCTCTTGAATATTTTCTTAGATACTCTCCAAACAAATTATTTAGATAATTTTTCACTCCTTTATCTACTTTATTTCCTATTTCCTTCCCAAATAGTTCTTCAAGCCCAAATCTAACAAACACAAACTTATTACGGGGATCCAACACGGAGGCAATATAAATCATTGGGTTCATCTTTTTAGGTTTACCCCAATACGTTTCAAACTTTTTCATTATCCGCCCAACCATTATACTTAAATTAAGGTCTTCACTTGTAAAACATGCTTTCAAATATACATCAAGCTCACATATATCCTCAAAATGAACATTAGATGTAACATAATGTGCCACCTGAAACCTTTACAGTAAGCTCATAAAATTTTTCAAGAAACTTTACCACATTTCTCACATTCACCCAATCATCACATGCGAGAAAACCTACAATACTTCCATCTTCACAAACATGAATTGAAAGATAAGTTTTAAAATTTTCATCAAAAAGATCAAACCTATCAAACGCATTCTCAAAGTGTTGTGCCGTTTCCAACATCAAGTAGGTGGAATTCCACCTAGTAGGAACATCTAGCAATAATGATTTAGCACATATCTTTTGGACTTCACAACATTTCATAAAGTTTCTTATTCTTGCTGGAGATGATCTAACATACCTCACCATCTGTCTAACATGTTTTACAGAAACATCAATTTCCTTCAAACCCTCTTGCACAATTAGATTGAGTATATGAGCCATACATCTCATATGAAGATGCTTACCACCCATTATATTAGTTCTCCACATATCTAACTGTTTAGACAATTGTGCAACTGTAACACTATTTGAAGAAGCATTATCGACAATAACACAAAACATATTATCCAAGTTCCAATAAAGCAAGCAACTACCAATAGCCTCTGCCATTTGCTTACCTTTATGACTAGAGATAGGGCAAAAGTTCAATATTCTTTTATGCAACACCCAATTTCTAACACCCAATTTCTATCAATAAAGTGAGCAGTCAAACATATATAATTAATTCTTTGTATTGATGTCCATGTGTCGATGGTAAGGCAAATCTTTGGTTGCACTTATCTAAGAGACTTCTTCAAACTATATCTTAATTCACCGTAAAGCTCATAACAATCTCTTGTTATTGTTCTACGGGAACGAAGTCGAAATAGAGGTTGAACTTGATTCATAAACTTTTCGAAGCCTTCCTTTTCTACAAAACTAAAGGGGAGTTCATCCACAATTATCATCTCAACTAAAGACCTCCTAACTACGTCTTGATCAAATTTCCAAAGTGGTGCTTCCTTAGATGAAATGTTTATCTTATTTTGAAAAGCACTTTCAATGATAGGCTCATACACTGAACACCTTGTTAAATGTTGGTTCAATCATGTTGTTCCACTAGAGAAAGTAAGAAAAATATGTGAGACAATACATGCACTTCGCTTTATTTATACCATTTTCAATGAGTTTATCAAAATGGTTCCAAACCTTAGATTTAGATTGAATTGCTTTTCTTTTCTTTGTAACTTGACTGCCAAGTGAGTCATTGGTATCATCTGAATTAGGTATGCTATCACTTGAACCAGCAAGACTTACTCTACTTTCATCTGTCATCTATAAAAAATTAAAATTTAAAAGAACTATAAGATCATAAGGGGTAAAATCAGAATTAATTAATCAAACAACAACCCATAATTAATCAAACCCCCTTTCCCATTTCCCATACATTTGTATATGAGTTGTCAATTGTTATTAAGAACTGAATAAATGTAAGCTAATAATCCTACTTCTATGTTGTCACCTTTTTGTTTTTACTTTCATTTTTAACTATAATGTGATATCATTAGTCATCACAATTCGTCAACTTACATTACTCGGAATGAACCAAAGTTGTCTACAAGTCTTACTAATGCCTTCTTATTGACTAATCTAATTGAAGAGAGAATACATTTACTTTCATTTTCATTTTACTTGGATTTATTATCTTTTCCACTCAAAATCTTAGATGTTCACAGAATCACAATTCACTATACACTATAGTCTATATTGATTACAGAATACACTATACAGAGTATAGATTACAATTTACAAGTCTACAACAGTAGAAACTAGAAAGTAAAAACTATAATGAAACTCAAAAGAAAAAAAACTAGAAAGCAAAAAACTAGAATGAATCAATGGCTGAAGTCAGAACTCAGAAGAACATACCTTCCCGATAGGCCGACTCCGAAGAACAGCTACCAACGTCCGACGATGAGAGTGATTATTGAGGAAGATTGAAGAATGAGGCGTGAAATGTGCCGCAGTGGCCACTAGCATGAAATGTCCCAGTGATGAGTCGGTGACTGATAGTGATGAGGAATTGAGTTGTCTAAGGATTTAGATTTTAGGTTAAATGTTGGGTTGGGTTTTGAAATTTTGGGTTTTGGGTTAAAAGTTAAATGAATTAAAATCTGAAATAGTGAAATAAAAGCNCGATGCACTGAAGAACCGTGATCCTCAAACCGAATACTGAATCGAAGAACCGAAATCGAAATACTGAATTAATTCGGTTCGATTCGGTTTTTCAGTTTTTTTGATATTTATGCCCACTCCTACAGCCAGGTCAGTTAGATCCCAGTGTGGCACTAGGTGCCAGTCATGCCTCCCAAGGTAGGGCGTGACAAACTTGGTATCAGAGCAGTTCGTATCCTAGGGAGTCTGCAAGTCGTGTCCAGTAGATTCTTGTTTATAAATGTGTTGTGCACCACATTCTATAAGCATGAGGCTACGAGGCATGATAGTATGGTTACCCCTCCTTCTTCTCATATCGTGCTATAGAGCGGAGTTGTATAGGGTTGAGCCCCTAAGCTTTCATTGTTATGCCTATCTAGAATAACGTTTGATATAAGACAGACTCCATCCAGTCGCAAGATGACTACAATAGCAGTAGGAGGTACTAGTGAAGTGCTACAGTTAGGGGAACAATTGGCCTAGGGACAGAAGTGGATGTATTATAATCTCCCCAGCATCCTCCCAGGATACCAGGAATCTCATGAGATAATAGATGTGGCAGCACTGTTGCCAGTTCTCCCTACGGCCTCAGAATGGGAGGTCAGGAGCATGGTATATGCATATGAGTTAGCCTACTAAGTAACCGTCTAGAATTAAACAGGGATGACAAGTAGCGTCGGATTATCTGGAATACACAAAGGATCATGCGAGTACAACAGAAAGTGTGGGTAGCACTGCCATGTTGCCCAGAATAAAGAGTAAAAAGGGGGGCTAGAATTGTTGACTTCAAAAAGGATTAGAAAGTGGTTAAGACTCCTAATGTTTACAAAGTTATCTAGACCCTCATGGTAGTAAATCAGGAGGACGGACAAGATTGCCAGTAGCACTCAAGTGCGGGTGAGAGAGTCCATCAGCAATAGACCCCCCAAAATAGTAAGGTTTAGGATAGAAATAGGCTGACTTCGATGCAACATGCTAATGACGGTAAAGCATATCTGCAAGATAATGGTTATGACCTTAGTTTGTTAGATCGAAGGACAGAGGGACCATATGAACAAAATAGGCCCGAGTGCAAGTCAAAAGGAATACAGGTCGGTAGACCTGGTCAGTAACGTCCTTAACAGTAGGGGGTAGAAGGCCCGAACCCCAGAGCTCAGTTTATGAAAGGCAAAAAGGGGAAAGACATAAGTATTTAACTCTGGAGGGAACAGAATCACCCCAGGCTAAAAGTAAATTGACAGAGCATAGGGCCAGGCTAAAAGTAAATTGACAGAGCATAGGGCCAGCCTAAAAGTAAATTCACAAAGCATAGGGCCACCGCTGAATGTCGGGAAGTAAGCCTTGGGTTGATGTTTAAGAGATAGTGAGATTGTAACCTGGAATGTTGCAATACCACCACCAGTACAACCTAGAGACAAGGTTCAACAGGGAGTTATTGTCCTTTGAGGTAATAAGGTATGGAGTCATGAGGCCTAGAGGTCAACTCTACATTCCAAGTGTGGCAGGTTTCCGTTAGTAAATTATAGTAAGGTATACTATGTTTGTTATCCCCCTCCATCTAGAGTTGGACGCAAACGCAAGAAGTTGTAAGAAAAGACCAAAAAGAGGAAAGTCATATTGAATCATAGTACAGAACTCCAATGACCAACCAGGAAGGGCCGGACAGTAAGAATCAAGAAGGACAATTCAAGAGATGGACATGCCCGCAAAAAGAGTGGGGAATAATCAGGGGTAAATTGACCTTATGTTTCAGCTGAAGCTTATGCCGAGTTAAATGTTTAAGAAGTAGTTGGGATTGTGTGGAGTTCAAGTACCTAATAAAGTCTGACAGAGAAGCGTAATTTACAAATAAGTTCTAGAAAAGGCGTCAGAGCAGATTGGGACACATGCCAACTTAACTACGGCTTCTCGTGCCCAAACAAATGGCTAAGCAGGCATGCAACTCAGACGTCGCAGATCTATTATGAGTAAGAGTAGAAGCCCCCTAAATGATGACTTAAAGTGGATAAATTAGAGGTAGTCGAACCAGGGCATATTATAACAGGCAGACGAAAAAAGTCAAACTTATCAAGAAAAAGGGTATCGATAGCCCAAGGTCATCGAAAGTTTTACCCTGACATATGGCGTAGGCAATTAGGAATTGAAGCAGTGGCTTGATATTCCTAAGGTTCACCAACGCAAAGTGTTATGAGATTTAGTAAAAAGAAAAAGGGGCAAGCTTAGTTTTAGATTCATTGGTTGTATCATATCCTCTAGAGAATAAGCCAAGTGGCGTACGAGTCGAAATTGCCTCCAGAGCTAGAACCGGTCCATTCAGCTTTCACATATCGATGTTGCAGAAGGACATGGGTGAATCGTCCCAAGTTGTTCTAGTTGAGGACGTTCAGGTTATTGAGAAATTAGCTTACGAAGAGATCCCAGTCGCCGTACTAGATCGGCAGGTTCGCATGTTAAGGACTACAGATGTGGTCTCTGTTGAAGTATTGTAGAGAAATAGGAATAAGGAAGAAATGACCTAGGAAGCTGAGGATGACATGAGGTCTAGACATCCCCGTTGGTTCCAGGACTGATTCAGATCATGCAGTTAAGGTGATGTTATTACTCAGCTACTATTTTATTTCTTATGTTATCAGTACTGTTTAGCCGACTACTTTTGTGTGATGAAATAGCTATTTGTAGCGTCCTCCGAGGCGCCTATATTGGACTTTTCTGCTTTTCATATTTTCGGATAGTCCATGTTACAAAGGAGACTCTGCCGAAATTTTTCTAACCTTGGCTAAAAGGGTTAACTCCTTTAAGCTTGAGAATGACATTCAAGGAAGAATATTTCTAAAGTGGGAGGATGTTAGACCCCACAAAATGTTAACAGTTAGCAGGCGCACGCGTGGAATTGTGATGACTAAGGAGAGCTCGACGCATATGAAAAAAGCCTCGGAAGCAGGGTCGGACGAGGATAGACCGCGAGGGGCCAACGCGACGCGCCAGCCAGCAATGCACTGGCCAGTGCAGCGTGCCAGACATGCCAGCGTGTTGAGGGGCGCGGCACTCCAAGGCCACTGCCGCTATGG
>JACEIK010007251.1:5667-21795 GCA_018107945.1 Datura stramonium
AGAGACTTGGATTCTATCACTCCCTTACTTGCCCAAGAGGAATTGAAGAACAATTGATGAAGAACCTTGGGGTTTTATGCTTGATCACCCTCTACACTCTAGAACTTTGCATGCATGAGTTTTGAATAGGCTAGAATGACTTAACAAATCATAATACACCCTGAAAATAGCTTAAAATGACGTAGTTTAGGCCTTAGGATCATAGAAATTATGGAAAAGCCCTTGTTAAATTCGCAGAAAATAACTGACTACTAGTCCCCACGAGGGACTGGATGACTCATTATCAAGGACCACGATTCGTGGTTTAAGTCGTCGAGTGCCATGTCCAAAATTCATCTGGCGCTCACCACGGGGAACCCACCGATTCATTAACTTGTGGTCACCACTCGTCACCTTCACTGCATAAAATCGCACACCATAAGCAATCGGTTGACCACGACTCACCCCATGAATCGTGGTGTCTGACCACGACTCGTGGTGACAAACCGTAGGGTACACTGCCACTTTTTCTTCACATTCCCAAAATCCTTGCCCATGACTGACTCAACGAGTCGTGGGGACTGACCATGATCGTGGTCAAGTCGGTGGGGACTTCAAAATGCAAAATTCCAACTCAGGTCCTATACCTCACCACGAGTCACTTCACGACTCGTGGTCTACCCCATGGATCACAAAACGACTCGTTCGATGACCTGGTGCTAGATTTCCAATTTTCTCCGTTTCAACTCCCCAGTCTGATATTTGGGCTTTCGGGGTATAACAATTCTCCCCCTTAGGAACATTCTTCCTCGAATGTTGAAAATCATGCAAAAACGCAAAGAAATGCAATCATTACACTAAAATACTGATCATTTAAGCTGAAAACTGATAAAATGACTACCTCCGAACTGAACTACATGGCTTAACTGAATTCACGAACCATACATACATATTTTGACATAAAGGAAACTTGGGCACGTGAACCGAACATGAAAACTAATAGAGTACTGTGGAAAAACGGATACCTTAAGCTGGAACTGAGCTGGTAGAGAATAAATGTGGGTATCTAGCCATTATGTCTGCTTCGACTTCCCACATAGCTCCCTCAACATGTTGATTCCTCCATAAAACTTTAATTGAAGCTCCTTCCTTGTTTCTTAGCCTTCAAACCTGACGATCCAATATTTCCACCGAAACCTCTTCATAACTAAGGCTGTCTTTTACACTGACATTGTCCATCGGGACAACTAGAGCTGGATCACCCAAACACTTCTTTAAGAGAGATACATGGAAAACAGGATGCACGGAAGCTAATTCTGAGGGAAACTCCAATCATATGCCACCTTGCCACCCCGTTTCACAATCTGGTAGGGGCCAACATACGAGGGCTAAGTTTTCCTTTCTTTCCAAACCTCATTACTCCCTTCATGGGAGGCACCTTCAGAAACACCCAATCATCCACGTCAAACTCAAGTTCTCTTCTTCTCATATGGGCATAGGATATTTGGTGACTTTGAGCTGTTTTCAACCTGTCCCATATGAGCTGAACCTTCTCCATAGTGGACTGAATTTGGTCCTATCATCGCAGCTTCACTGACTTCAAACCAACCAATAGCGATCTACATCTCTGCCCATAGAGAGCCTCAAATGGAGACATCTAAATGCTGAAATGGTAGATGTTATTGTATGCAAACTCGATAAGAGGCAAATGGCCAACTACCTTTGAAGTCAATCACACATGCTCTCAACATGTTCTCAAGAGTCTGAATCATCTGCTCCGCTTGACCATCTATTTGCAAATGAAATGTTGTAATGAGCTTAACTTGAGTACCAAGTCCTTTTTGAAACGACCTCCAAAATTGAGAGGTAAATTGGGTAGCTTTGTCTGATATGATGGACAAGGGCACCCCATGCAACCGAACTAACTCCTGGATGTATAGTTTAGCGTATTCCTATGCGAAATCAGTGGTTAGTGGCTTCGGTCAACCTGTCTACAACAACCCAAATGGATTCATACTATCTGCGAGTGCGAGGAAAACATGTAATAAGTCCATGATGATCTCTTCCCACCTCCAAGTAGGAATGCAAATATCTTGGAGCACACCTTCGGGTCTTTGGTGCTCAACCTTCACCTGTTGACAATTTGGACACTTAGCCACAAATTTTATTATGTCCCTCTTCATGTCGTTCCACCAATAGACTTCCTGTAGGTCACGGTACATCTTGGTGGCACCGGGATGTATAGAATACCTGGATTCATGAGCCTCATGCAACATTCGGTTCCTCAAATCATCAACATCTGGAACACATAAGCGATCCTGGTATCGAAGCACACCATCTCCCCCTTTGGAGAAGACCTCCACCCTCTGATTTTGAACGGCCTCCTTTAACTTTACCAAAATAGGGTCCTTATCTTGTCTAGATTTTACATCAGTCACCAAGGACGATTCTGATCTGCTCTGAACAATAGCACCGCCATTGGTCGAATCAACCAAACGAACTATTAACCTTGCTAGTCGATGCACGTCCTTCAACAACTCCTTTTTTCCCTCATCTACATGGGACACACTTTCCATAGAGAGTCTACTAAGTGTATCTGCTACTATATTAGCCTTGCCCGGATGGTAAAGGACACTCATGTCATAATCCTTAAGTAGCTCCAACCACCTCATTTGTCGAAGATTGAGATCCTTCTGGGTAAACACATATTGTAGACTCTTATGATCCATAAACACATCCATGTGGACCCCGTTCAAATAATGTCTCCATATCTTCAAGGAAAATACCACCACTGCCAATTCGAGATCATGAGTCGGGTAGTTCTTGCATTTTCAGCTGTCTAGAAGCGTAAGCTATAACCTTTCCGTTCTACATCAATATGCATCCAAGCCCGATCATTGAAGCATCACAATACACCGCAAACCCATTAGTAACCTCTGCTAGGGTTAACACCGGTGCTGAGGTAAGTCTAGTCTTCAATTCCTGAAAGCTCCTCTCACAAGCCTCCGACCATTAGAACTTCACCTTCTTCTAGGTCAGTTTAGTCTACGGTGCTGCAGTAAATGAAAAACCCTCAACAAATCTTCAATAGTAGCCAGCTAAACCCAAGAAACTTCTGATATCTGAAGGATTCACCGTTCTGGGCCAATTCTTTATGCCTCTATCTTCTGTGAGTCTATCTTTACACCCTCACTAGACACCACATGACCCAAGAATGCCATATAATTCAACCAAAACTCACACTTGATGAATTCTGCATATAATTGATGATCATTCATGGTCTGCAACACCACCCTCAAATGAGTGGCATGCTCCTCCTCGCTCTGAGAGTATATAAGAATATCATCTATGAACACAATCACGAACATGTCCAAATATGGCTTGAATACCCTGTTCATCAAGTCCATAAAAGCTACAGGAGCATTCATTAGTCCAAAAGACATAACTACAAACTCTTAGTGACCATACCGAGTTCTGTAGGTTGTTTTTGAAATGTCACACTCACCAAACCCTAAGCTGATGGTATCCAGACCTGAGATCTATCTTCAAAAAGCACTTGGCACCCTGAAGCTAGCCAAATAGATCATCAATCATTGGTAGAGGGTACCTATTCTTGATGGTGACTTTGTTCAATTGCCGATAGTCAATGCACATACGAAGAGAACCATATTTCTTTCGAACAAAGAGAACTGGTGCACCCCATGGAGATTTGTTGGGTCTGATGAAACCCTTGTCTAGGAGGTTATTCAACTAATCTTTCAACTCCTTTAGCTCAGTTGGAGCCATTCTGTAAGGAGGGATAGATATAGGTTGTGTGTCGGGTAGAAGGTCAATACCAAAATCAATCTCCTGCTCGAGAGGGATTCCCGGTAGATCATCTAGGAAGACTTCTGGATACTCACATACTACTAGCACTGACTAGATAGTCGGGGTCTCAGACGTAGCATCCTTAAACTTGACTAGATTGTATACACAACCTTTGGAGATCATCTTCCTGGCTTTAAGGTAAGAAATGAAACGACCTACAAGCACAGTTGGACCACCCTTCCACTCTATGACTGGCTCACCCGAAAATTTGAACTCTACTTGCCGGGTTCTACGATTAACTGAGGTATAAAATGCAACTAGCCAATCCATGCCGAGGATAACATCAAAATCGGTCATGGCTAGCTCTACTAAATCTACTGAGGTGACTTTCTAAAGGACTGTGATCGGGAAACTTCTATATACCCATCTAGCTACAATAGAATCACCCACTGGAGTAAAGACTAAGAAGGGTTCTAAAACGATTTCAGGATTGACTCCGAAACTACAAGCCACATAAGGTGTTACAAAAGAAAAAGTAGCCCCTCGATATAACAATGCATATATATCAAGATGAAAAACTCGTAACATACCAGTGACTACATTCGGGGATGCCTCCTGCTCCTAGCGAGATGCTAAGGCATAGAATCTATTTTGGCGCTGACCAACACCTATGATAGTAGATGCCCCTTGCTGGGCTGGGCGTGCGGGTGGAGCTGCTAAACTGGTAGCTGGGCCTCGATACTATGGCCCTGTCTAGCTGCTGGGAAATATCTGAGCATATGTCCGGGCTCCCCACACCCGAAGAAAGCACCTGTACCTGCCAAGCACTGACCCATGTTCCCTCGACCACACTTGCCGCAAACTGGGATTCTAGAACCTGCGGGCCTTCTGCTCTGACCCCTAGAGCCCGATGCTCGTCCTCTCTGATCGTTCCTAGGTCTAGAGGTCACACTCACCGTTGAAGAAATTGGGGCTGAAGATCTCTTGTGGGTCTGCTATTGGTGCTCACCACCTGGCCTTGACTGAGAGAATCTGTAGCTGTATGTCCTGGCCCTCTTGGCCTCTCTCTCCTTTCCATGCGCCGCCTCCATCTACTGGGCGTATAAGACTATCCAGGGAAATTCATATCCTAATTGTCATGCGCCGAGCCTACACCCTGGACGTAACACGGTACTTGAAGCCACAAGTGACCCTAAGTCAACCCATGGTCTATCACACACTAGCATTCTGAGTAAACATGCACAACGGAACTTATAAATAATAGCTTTAGCAGTTAATAAAAATGTAATGACTGAAAGTAGAGAAGTAAATGATAAATATGAAATACAATTCTGAAAGACAAGTCTGGTCTGACAGCCAACTACTGAGGAGTTGCTAGGAATGGTTCCCAGCTAACTCTAAGTTTTAAAAAACCACAACTGAATGAAATAAATAAACAAGGCCCTCAAACAATCAGGACTCACACTCTGAGCTGCTGAAGCAGAATGCTCTAAAACTGGAGTAACTATTTGTGCTGAACCTGAGAACCTGCAGCTATATCATGAAACGATACAGCATGAAAAGCATGCGTCGGTACTTTGAATGTACTGAGTAAGTGGGAGAGACATACTAAATATAAAGTCTGAAATGAAATGACACGCCATGACCAACAAGTAAACTGAACTGGACTACTAATATAATCTGATATGGTCAAGACGACCCTGTCTGATGGTCATGGACATGCCCTAAGTCTGAAACACTGAATCTGGGATACTTTACTGAACTGAGCTGCTTAATCTGACACTGAACCAACCTAACTAGTGGGAGAGTCTTTAACTGACATTTAACCACGTGAGCTAGATGTGGAGTCCTATGTATACACCTCACCGGTAGGACCCAATATACCTTGCCAGGATATAAAGGCATGAATTGGGTGATCCCAAAATATATCTGGGGCTAATCAGGCCAAGTAATACTGTAACCTACGCTGGCAATGTAGTTCTGGGAACCTGGGTGCGCTGGAACCCGGCCCTTTCGGTGCTAAGTCCTACTCCCACTGGAATACCTAGACTGAACTACTAAGCTGATAGCTCAAAAATGGGGCCCAAGACTAGTCGGGGATGAATAACTGCATGTACCCTGAGAGCCTTATCGGACCAGATTCTGAAACTGGGTCCTAAGACCGGTCAGAGCTGCTTATCTAGAAGTGTCACAACCGTCTACAGAAACCTAATAACTGAACTGGGGTCCTGGGGCTGGTCAGAACTATAACTGAATGTTATGATCGCCTAATGGACCAAATAACTGAAATCTGAATCTGAGTCTAAAAACTGGGAGGCACCACTGACATCCTAAAAAGATAAACTGGAGTCAAACTGATTAGTTGACATTTTCTGGACAACACTTAGGTTGCTAAATTCTGACTGAAACTAGACTAATATGGTTCTGACTAAGACTAGATCGATAGAGTTCTGTATTTTAAGTAATTGAATTTCTAAAAAGCTAATAGAGAGATCATTCATGCCGACAACACGGACAAATCATACTAAAAGGAAAATTTCATGAATTGGGGAGTTTCATTCAACAGTGCAAAAATCATTCTCATTCATGGGATATTTATCAACACATGTGAATAGCAAGAAAAAATTAAAGAATTCATCTCAAAGCATCTCCCTTCACAAAAGAAAAATTCAAGGAGCAAAAACCTTTACTCAAAGATTAGGGCTCATATTCACTTTTGTAATAATACAGATAAACTGGTGAGGAACTGATGAAGATTATATCAACAATAAATATGGACACCATTTTAAGTGAATTTAATGAAAATAAACATGAATATTTCTCATACTCGAAAACTCAAGACTTAGAATTACTAGAAGAAATTGAGGAGGATCTTGGGGCACAAGGGAAGAACAATCCCTTGTTAAAACCCCACATACCTGATGAAGAAGCCTGGAGGAATTGCTGGAGAATTGAAGAAGAAGGATCTGCCCTACTTTGAAGCTCTGAACTGCTCTGAGAGGAATTCTGCGTTCTGTTTCTAGGAAGTTTGAGTGGGGAATGAGGAAAAGAACCCATTACCCCCACTAAAAAATCTGAAACTGGTGCTTAAACGACGTGGTTTAATGCTTTGGAGAATAGGAATTTACTAAATAGTCCTTATAAATTCATTGGGAAAAACTGCCAGGTGCTCCTAACGGGTGACCTAACGAGTCGTGGTGTCTGCAAACGACTTGTGGTCACCAGTCGTCGACCACACTGTCTCACCCTCCTGGGAAATTAATACAAGGCTGGTCACGGGTCACTCAATGAGTCATTCCCACTGAGGATGACCCGTGGTGACCACACGTCAAGTACACTGCCAACTTCTCAAGTTTTTGGATTCTGGCCTGACAACGAGTGACTTAACGAGTCATGGGACCTGACCACGACTCGTGAAGTTGCTCGTTGGGAACACTAACTCATCATCTTGGCATCCTTCTCACGGTTGACCTGACGACTCGTTGGGTCCCTTAACGACCCGTCAAGTTGGTCGTTCTGCAACTTTTCTACAGTTTTCCAGATTTTCTAAATTAAGTCCCGGATATTGATTTTGAGCTTCCGGGGCATTACAATATCTCTCCCTTGGAAACATTCATCCTCGAATGTTAGAAAACTCATAGCAACTAGCAATCAAAGCATTCAAATACTACTCATTCAACTTCAAAAAGACTGGAGTGACTACCTCCATTTTGGAGAATATAACTGAACTGAATTTTTTGCTTTTCATAAAAACAACCAAAGTTAGAAAGAAGATTTAGATACATGAACTAAATTCAACAACTAGTTTAGGTCCTAAAACAGAATTCATATATCAAACTGCAACAGAGTCGGTAGAGAACAAGTGTGGGTATTTGGCCCTCATATCTGCTTCGGCCTCCCACGTAGCTCCTTCAACTTGTTGATTCCTCCATAAAACCATGACTGAAGCTATTTCCCTATTCCTCAATCTCCGAACCTGACGGTCAAGGATCTGGACTGGTACCTCCTCATAGGTGAGGCTATCTTTGGCTGCCACACTATCCAATGGCACCACAGAGGTTGGATCTCTGATACACTTTTTGAAAAGTGATATATGAAAAACTAGGTGTACAGCTGCTAGTTCTGAAGGTAACTCTAGCTCGTAGGCTACCTTGTCGATATGCCTCAAAATTCTATAGGGTCCCACATACCTAGGACTGAGTTTCCCCTTCTTCCCAAACCTCATCACCACTTTCATTGGCGAAATTTTCAGGTATACCCAGTCATCAACTGAAAACTCCAGCTCTCTTCTTTGCACATCAGCATAGGATTTCTGATGGCTCTAGGTTGTTTTGAATCTTTCTCGGATGAGCTGAACTTTCTGCATCGCCTCATGAACCGAGTCTAGCCCTATCAAGGTAGCTTAACCGACTTCAAACAAACCTATAGGATATCTACACCTCCTACCATACCATGCCTCAAACGGGGCCATCTGAATGCTGGAATGGTAGTTGTTGTTGTACGCAAATTCGATAAGAGGCATATGGTCATCCCAATTACCCCTAAAATCGATCGCGCACGCTCTTAGCATATCCTCAAGAGTCTGAATAGTACGCTAAGCTTTCCCATCTGTCTGTGTGTGAAAAGTTGTATTGAGCTTGACCTGAGTACCAAGTCCCTTAAGAAAAGACTTCCAGAAATGGGAGGTGAACTGAGCTCCCCTGTCTGAAATAATGAATAAGGGTGCCCTATGAAGTCTAACCAGCTCCTAAATGTAAAGTTTAGCATAATGCTCAGCTGAATCTGTGGTTTTGACTAAGGGGAAATGTGTTGACTTTGTCATATGGTCTACTACCACCTAGATAGAGTCATGTTGGCGACGAGTCCAAGGTAGACCCGTAATGAATTCCATGTTTATTTCTTCCCACTTCCATGTGGGTATACTGATATCCTGACTCATACCTCCCAGTCTCTGGTGTTCTACTTGACCTGCAGGTAGTTCGGGCATTTAGCTATGAATTCGGCAATGTCTTTCTTCATGCCATTCCACCAGTAAATATCCAGAAAATTGCGGTATATCTTGGTAGCACCGGGGTGAATGGTGTATCTCGAGTTGTGTGCCTCGGCAAAAATCTGTTGTCTCACTTCACCAACATCTGGCTCACACAATCTTCCCTAGTAACGGAGCACTCCATCTCCCCCATGGGAGAATGCCTCAACCTCCTTTCTAAGAACTGCTTCCTTGAGTTTAAGTAAAACTGGATCTTCATCCTGTCTAGACTTAACTTCAACTACCAAAGATTAATCTGACCCGCTTTGAACTACTGCTCCACCTTCGTCTGAGTCTACCAGCTGCACCCCTAACCGGGCTAGTCTGTGAACCTCCTTTGCTATCTCCCTTTTTCCTCCTCAAAATGAGCTACACTTCCCATAGATCGTCAGCTTAGGGCATCATCCACCACATTGGCCTTGCCCCGGTGATACAGCACACTCATGTCATAATCTTTCAGGAGCTCCAACCACCGTCTTTGTTGGAGGTTCAGGTCCTTCTGACTGAACACGTACTGAAGACTCTTGTGATCTGTGAACACATCCACGTGAGCCCCGTATAAGTAGTGTCTCCATAATTTCAGTGCGAATACCACCGCTGCTAACTCCAAGTCATGAGTTGGATAATTCTTCTCATGGACTTTGAGCTATCTGGAGGCATAGGCTATCACTTTACCACGTTGCATCAAAACGCATCTGAGACCACATGACCCAAGAAGGTTACATACTTCAACTAGAATTCACACTTACTGAACTTGTCGAATAATCGGCAATCTCTGAGAGTCTACAATGCTAACCTTAGGTGATTGGCATGTTTTTCCTCATTTCTAGAGTACACCAGGATGTCGTCGATAAATACGATGATGAATATATCTAGGTACGGCTTGAACATCCTATTCATTAGGTCCATGAAGGTTGCTGGGACGTTAGTCAACCCAAAGGACATCACCACAAACTCATAGTGACCATACCGAGTTCTGAATGCTGTTTTTGGTATGTCACTTTCTCTAACCCTTAACTGATCGTATCCTGACCTGAGATCGATCTTGGAGAAACGACTGGCTCCCTGAAGCTGATCGAATAGGTCATCTATTCTAGGTAAGGGATATCTATTCTTGATTGTGACTTTGTTCAGCTAACGATAATCTATGCACATTCTGAGGGTACCGTCTTTCTTACACATGTATAGCACTGAAACACCCCAGGGAGAGATGCTGGGTCTAATGAAACCCTTATCAAGAAGATCTTTTAGTTGCTCCTTTAACTTCTTAAGCTCATCTGGAGCCATTCTGTAAGGAGGGATGGAGATGGGCTGAGTGTCTAGAAGGAGATCTATTCTGAAATCTATTTCCCACTCAGGGGGAACTCCAGGAAGATCTTCAGGAAATACATTTGGAAACTCGCTGACAACTAGAACTAACTGAATGGCTGGGGTCTCAGAGCTGGAATCCTTGACCCGAAACAGATGATATAGACATCCTTTGGAAATGAGTTTCTGGGCCTTAAAGAAGGAAATAAACCTACCCTTAGGCGTTGGAACTGCTGCCCGGCCATTCTAACACGGGCTCATCTGGAAACTGAAACTTGACAACCCTAGTCCTGCAGTCAACTGAGGCATAGCAGGAATGTAACCAATCCATGCCTAGAATAAGGTCGAAGTCGACCAAGTCTAGCTCTACAATATCCGGTGGGATGATTTTATTGAAGACTGAGACTGGGCAGTTTCTATACACCCGGCTGGCTATAACTGACTCGCCAACTGGGGTGGAAACTGTGAAGGGTTCTGATAGGACCTCTGGACTGATGTTAAACCGAACTGCTACATAAAGAGTCACAAACAAAGGAGTAGCTCCTGGATCTAGGAGGGAATACACCTCTATATGAAAGAGACGTAACATACCAGTAACTATGCCAAGTGAACTTTATTGATCCTGATGATAAGAGAGAGCATAAAAGCAATTCTAGTGTTGATCGCCATTTGTACCTGATGGGTTGGCCTGCTGAGCTGGTCAGCCTACTAGAGCTGCTGAGGTAGTGGATTGTGACCTTCCTCGCCCTGCTGATGAGCACTCTCTAAGTCGATGCCCGAGCTGTCCATAACCGAAACAACCCTCTCTACCCTATAAACACTCTCCAAGATGGTTTTTGCCGCACTTGGGGCATATTAGATACTTGTTTCCTGAATTGTGGGCCTGAGACTAAGTGCCAGATGACCCACCCCTCCGATCCTGGCGGGACCGAAAGGTTGGTGCGCTGGCTGAGATAGGTGTTGGGGCCCTCGGTTGTTGCTGCTGCTGTGGGCGGCTACCACCGCCAGACCTCTGGTGGCCAAAATCTGTATGACCAGTTCTTTCCCGCTTGTTCTTACACTCCATATCTTTCAAATTCTCGGCCTCAATCTGTTGAACGTAAATAGTTAGGATGGACAAATCCATGTCTTTGATCTGCGTCGCGGTCCTGCACTCTTTGAGGACCAGATTAGACACTCCAATTACGAACTTCAACATACGAGCCCTCGGCTCAGCCACCATCTATAGAGCATACTTTTCTAGTCTAGTAAACTCCAGAGCATACTCCTCCACTGTCTAGTTGCCCCGTCGTAGGTTTATAAACTCTGTCATCTTAGCCTCCCTCAGCTCCCAGGGAAAGAACCTATCCAGAAAAGCTGTATGAAACTCCTCCCACTCAACCGGTCCTGCTTTTGCTGACCGCCCCTCCTACCACTGCTCGTACCAAACCTGGCCTACCCCTTTTAGCAGGTAGGCAGCCAGGTCAGCACTCTCAGAGGAGCTGACACCCATGATCCGGGTAATCTTTCTGATCTCATCTATAAAGCCTTGTGGGTCCTCTCCCACCTTTGTTTCGTGAAAGTCAGAAGGGTTAATCTGGGTGAAATCCCGCACCCGAGCAGTAGCTGCAGAGCCACTTGTGGCTACTGGAACCACCTGCTGGTTCACTTGATTGGTGACGGTCTGAGCAAGCAACTGAATGGCCGCCCTAAATTCGGCGGTAGACAAAGAGTCGTCCTGAGGAACTGTCGGAGTTGGTGGAGCAGGTCTGTTGGTGTTTCCAGCCTTCGTCCATTTCCATGTCGAGGAGGCATGGTTCACTGAAAGAAAAAGTGACACGCTTTAGAAAGACGTCTTTGGAACTTAATTTAACGCATGATAAAGAACATGAACAAAAGGGGAACTTTTCTAATAGCATCTCGTAGCGTCCTCTTCATAAGTGTGGCGCGCTTCACACCCATGAAAAGGACTCTACTCGATGTGGCTTTCAAACTTGCTGAGGATACTCTAAACCTAGTGCTCGGATACCAAGTTTGTACGCCCCGAGCCTACACCATGGACGTAACACAGTACTTGAAGACACAACTGACCCCAAGTCAACCCCTGGTCTATCACACACTAGCACTCTGAGTAAACATGCACAATGGAACTTATAAATAACAGCTTTAGCAGTTATTGAAAACGTAAAGACTTAAAGTAGAGAAGTAAATGATAAATCTGAAATACAATTCTAAAAGACAACTACTGAGGAGTTGCTGAGACAGGTTCCCAGCTAACTCTAAGTTTAAACAAAACCATAACTGAATGAAATAAATAAACATAGGCCCTTGAACAATGAGGACTCACACTCTGAGCTGCTAAAGCAGAACGCTCTGAAACTGGAGTAACTATCTCTTCTGAACCTGAGAACCTGCAGCTGTATCATGAAACGATACAGCATGAAAACCATGCTTCAGTACTTTCAATGTACTGAGTAAGTGGGAGAGACATACTAAATATAAAGTCTGAAGTGAAATGACACGCCATGACCAACAAGTAAATTGAACTAGACTACTAATATAATCTGAAATGGTCAATAAGACCATGTCTGATGGTCATGGATATGCCCTAAGTCTGAAACACTGAATCTGGGATACTGTACTGAACTGAGCTGCTTAATCTGACACTGAGCTGGACTAACTAGTGGGAGAGTCTTTAACCGACATTTAACCACGTGAGCTAGACATGGAGTCCGATGTATACACCCAACCGGTAGGACCCAATATACCTTGCTAGGGTATAAAGTCATGAATTGGGTGATCACAAAATATATCCGGGGCCAATCAGGACAAGTAATACTTTAACCTACGCTGGCAACGTAGTTTCGGGAACCTGGGTGCGCTGGAACCCCGGCCCTCTCGGTGCTAAGTCCTACTCCCATTGGAAAACCTAGACTGAACTACTAAGCTGATAGATCAAAACTGGGGCCCAAGACTAGTAAGGAACGAATAACTGCATGTACCCTGAGAGCCTTTATCGGACCAGATTCTGAAACTGGATCCTAAGACCTGTCAGAGCTGCTTATCTAGATGTGTCGCAATTGTCTACAGAACAACTAATAACTGAACTGGGGTCCTGGGGTTGTTCAGAACTATAACTGAATTTCATGACCTCCTAATGGACCAAATAACTGAAATATGAATCTGAGTCTGAAAACTGGGAGGCACCACTGACACCTCAAAAAGATAAACTGGAGTCAAACTGATCAGTTGACATTTTCTGGACAACATTGAGGTTGCTAAATCTGATTGAAACTAGACTAATATGGTTCTGACTGAGACTAGATGGATAGAGTTCTATATTCTAACTAACTGAATTTCTAAACAGCTAATAGAGAGATCATTCATGCCAACAACACGGACAAATCATACTAAAAGGAAAATTTCATGAATATGGGAGTTTCATTCAACAGTGCAAAAATCATTCTAATTCATGGGATATTTATCAACACATGCGAATAGCAAGAAAAAATCAAAGAATTCATCCTAAAGCATTCTTCCTTCACAAAAGAAAAATTCAAGGAGCAAGAACCTTTACTCAAAGATTAGAGCTCATATTCACTTTTGTAATAACACTGATAAACTGGTGAGGAACTGATGAAGATTATATCAACAATAAATATGGACACCATTCTAAGTGAATTTAACGAAAATAAACATGAAGATTTCTCATACTCGAAAACTCAAGGCTTAGAATTACTAGAAGAAACTGAGGAGGATCTTGGGGGCACAAGGGAAGAACAATCCCCTTGCTAAAACCCCACATACCTTATGAAGACACCTGGACGAATTGCTGGAGAATTGAAGAAGAAGGATCTGCCCTAGTTTGAAGCTCTAAACTGCTCTGAGAGGAATTCTGCGTTCTGTTTCTAGGAAGTTTGAGTGGGGAATGAGGAAAATAACCCATTACCCCCACTAAAACATCTGAAACTGGTGCTTTAACAATGTGGTTTAATGCTTTGGAGAATAGGAATTTACTACATAGTCCCTAGAAATTCGCTGGGAAAAACTGTCAGGTGCTCCTAACGGGTGACCTAACGAGTCGTGGTGTCTACAAACGATTCGTGGTCACCAGTCGTCGAACACACTATCTTACCCCCGTAGGAAATTAATACAAGGCTAGTCACGGGTCACTCAACGAGTCGTTCCTACTGACGACGACCTGTGGTGACCACCTGTCAAGTGCACTGCAACTTCTCAAGTTTATGGATTCTGGCCTGACAACGAGTGACTTAACGAGTCATGGGACCTGACCACAACTCGTGAAGTTGCTCGTTGGGAAAACTAACTCATCATCTTGGCTTCCTTCTCACAGTTGATCTGACGAGTCGTTCGGTCCCTTAACGACCCGTCAAGTTGGTCGTTCTGCAACTTTTCTGCAATTTTCTTGATTTTCTAAATTAAG
The DNA here is from genome assembly GCA_018107945.1 of Datura stramonium. Taxonomy (NCBI): domain Eukaryota; kingdom Viridiplantae; phylum Streptophyta; class Magnoliopsida; order Solanales; family Solanaceae; genus Datura; species Datura stramonium. The sequence goes on from JACEIK010007251.1 coordinate 20,214, forward strand.
TCCTGGATATTGATTTTGAGCTTATGGGGCATTACACTGATGGAGCATAGCGGTCCTGCAATCCTTGTCTAAATAATCCGCCACCTCATGAACAAACCTGCTCACTCGTGCCCTCTGATCGACTACTAACTCCGGGGTATACTTTGACAAACGAGTGAACTCAAGGGCATACTCTTTCACTGTTCTCTTCCCCTACTTAAGATTCATGAACTCAGCTGCTTTCAACTCCCTCATCTCACGAGGGAAAAAACCGATCTAGGAAAGGACTTGAAACTCCTCCCAACTAACAGGGCCTGCTCCGGCTGCCCTACTATCTTTCCACTGTATAAACCAAATGTCTACGACCCCTTTCAGTTGATATGAGGCCAACTCAGCACCCTCAACTCCATTCACCCTCTTGACCTAGGTAATCTTTACAATCTCGTCGATAAACTGATGTGGGTCTTCGTCCACCTTCGGCCCAAGAAACTCTTGTAGGTTCATCCTTAAGAAATATATGACTCGAGCTACCACCGCATTTCCATTTTGTGGAACATGCACCACTGCCTGTTGGTTGACCTGAGTGGTCAGGCCTGCGCTAGCATCTAAATGGATGCCCGGAATTCAGCATGGGCAACCGGCTCTGGTGCATGGTTCTCCTAGACTGGTGAGGCTTGCTGGTGCCCGTCTTCATTGCCATCATCGTGGTTGTTTCCATTCCCATTCCTCCTACAATTAACTCTGCGGGGAGCCATGATTATGCAATCACAAATAGCATGAGTTAGAAGGATAGAGGGATATTTCATCGCACGACATAGATCATGAAAGAAGGGAACATTTCCTAAATGTCTCGTTGCCTTTTCTTCATAAGTGTGGCATGTTTCACACCCATGAAAAAGACTCTACTCAATGCAGCTTTCAAACACCTTAGGACACTTAAAACCTATTGCTCTGATACCAAGTTTGTCATGATCCGAACATAGGCCCGGATCGAGACACGGTACAAGGAACCCCGAGTGACTCCAAGTCGACCCATGGCATGAACATACATCTAACTCAATCATGAAAACAACATATCAACATGATAAACTTTGCGGAAGTTTGAAATAAGCATAACATCATAAATACACATGAATCTGAAGTTGATTACTTTCTTTTATCTGAAAAGTCTCTAAGTCTGATGAGTTGAAGGGACAAGACCCCAACTAACTCGCTAAAGCTGAAACTGAAAATACTCAATCATAACGGAAATAAATAGGGGCTCGACAAATGCGGATTCACCAACAGGGACTAATGCTAACTTCGAAGTTGGCTAGTGGCGGGACTAAGTCTGAAGATAGGAGCCTGTTTTATGAAACAATACAACATAGAGTATGAGGTTAATACGTGGTATGTACCGAGTATGCAAGGAAAGTAAAACTGCTTAAATAAGTAAAATCATTTAAAACATGCATAATATAAAAAAAATAACAAAATAGGAATCTGAAAGTAGGGCTTGCATGTTATTTTTCTGAAATCATGATCTCAACATAACATATCTTCATAACTGAATCGAATGACCCAAAGCTGAAATCTGATAGTCATAAGTAAAGCTGAACATTGG
>JACEIK010007251.1:37499-49482 GCA_018107945.1 Datura stramonium
CTTTAATCACATCCTAGCAATATAAGAATGCTAGGGTATTAACACCTGCTGAAATGGATGAGAGAAGGAGTAAAGGCTTGTGTTTCAATTGTGATGAGAAATACAGCTTTGGACATGTTTGGAAAAAACAAGAGGCAGTTGTTCTCCATGGAAGTAGATGAAGGAGAGGAAGAAACTCCAGAGTTAGAGGAAGAAGTGATGGTAGATCCAGCTGAATTTTTATCTTTAATTGGGCAGGGCCTTGAAACTGATGAGGATGGAGCTATTTTACCTCATGTTTAAGTTCATGCCTTGAATGGATCCCATGATTTTAGAACTATGAGGGTGACTGTGTCTGTAAAAGGGAAAGCAACTCATGTTTTAATAGACACTGGCAGCACACATAACTTTCTTGATTTGAATTCAGCCAAGAAGTTGGGATGTGTGATGACATCCATCTCACCTTTTGCAGTGTCTGTAGCATATGGTAAGAAGATCCAGAGCCATTATGTCTGTAAACAGTTGGTTTGAAAAATGCAAGGGGTCTCATTTGAATCAGATATGTTGGTACGACCTATTGGGGGTTGCAACATGGTTTTAGGAGTTCAGTGGATGATCACATTGGGGGATATTATGTGGAACTTTAGGAGGCTTAAGATGGAGTTCACCATTATGGGAAAGAAAATATCATTTAGGGGAATGCAACCTGCTGCAGTAAAGGTGGTTCATCAGAATAATACGGACAAGTTATTAACAAAATCAGTTGAGCTTTGTATGATATCAGTTGGATTGTATAAAGAAGAGAAGATGGATGAAAAGGCCAGTTTGATGCTAATGGAAGATACAAGTAGAGTGGTTGGAAAGGAAAAGGAACAAGAGTTGCAAGAATTACTTCAGAGGTACAATGATTTGTTTGAACTTTCTAAAAAATTACCTCCCTTCAGGAGGCATGATCATCATATTACTTTGCAAGAAGGAACAACTCCCATTAATATCAGACCCTATAGATAACCCACTATACAGAAGGATGAAATTGAGAAATTAGTGGAGGAAATGCTTAACTCAGGTATAATTAGGCATAGTAACAGCCCTTACTCCTCACCCATTGTCATGGTGAAGAAGAAAGACGGAACTTGGAGGATGTGTGTGGATTATAGAGAATTGAATAATCACACAGTCAAGGATAAGTTCCCTATTCCTGTGATTGAAGAATTGTTGGATGAGTTACATGGTGCTCAGTATTTTTCTAAACTAGATTTGAGGTTTGGATACCATCAAATCAGGATGTTTGAGCTTGACATTCCCAAAACAGCATCTAGAACACACCATGGTCATTATGAATTTCTTGTAATGCCTTTTGGATTGACCAATGCCCCTTTTACATTTCAGAGTTTGATGAATAGGATCTTTCAAAAAGATCTCAGAAAGTTCATTCTAGTTTTTTTCTGATATCTTTGTGTACAACTAGAGTTGGTCTGCTCATATAACCCATCTGGAAGAAACTTTTCAGACATTAAGGGCTCATTTGTTGTTTGTAAAGAAAAGTAAATGTGCTTTTGGAGTTCAGCAGATTGATTATCTAGGTCATGTTATATCCAATTCAGGGGTAGCTATGGATGGGAATAAGGTGGAAGCTGTGCTAAATTGGCCTCAACCAACTACTCTCAAAGGCCTAAGAGGATTCCTTGGGTTAACTGGATGCTATAGGAGATTCATCAAAGGTTTTGGAGTAATTACTAAGCCTTTGAATAATCTTCCGAAGAAGGGTAATTTTCACAGGAATCCTACAGCTACTAAAGCCTTTGAGGAACTTAAATTAGCAGTTACTTTTGTACCTATGGTAGCCCTTCCAGATTTTTCCAAGAAGTTTGTAGAGGAGACTGATGCTTCAGGGGAGGGCATTAGAGCAGTATTGGAACAGGACAACAGACCAATTGCTTTTTTCAGTCAAGGGTTATGTGATAGGAGTAAATCTTTATCAGTCTATGAGAGAGAATTACTTTCTTTGGTAGCTGCTATACAAAAATGGAGGTCATATCTACTAGGGAGGCAGTTTGTGATTAAAACTGATCATCATAGCCTCAAGTACCTATTGGAACAAAGAATCACCACTCCCAGCCAATAGAAATGGCTTGTCAAACTACTTGGATATGACTATTCCATTGACTACAAGAAGGGCAAAGATAATGTAGTAGTTGATGCTTTATCCAGGAGGACTGGGCCTATTTTTCTTAATAGCATCTCTAGAGTTCATTCCCAACTATTGGAGTCAGTTAAAGCTTCTTGGTCACAGGATCCCTTGTTACAGAAGTTGATTCAGACTATCCAGAATGGGACAGCCACAAACCATATTACAGATTTCATGCTGGTATTTTGATTAGGGAAGGGAAGATGGTGGTGGGTTCCAATCCTACACTTAAGCATGACTTGATCTCTTTCTATCATGACAACTCTAGGGGTGGTCATTCAGGCATGGGGGCTACTTTACAAAGACTTCGACAGGATTTCTATTGGAAGGGCATGAAGCCTGATGTTTATTCTTTTGTGGGTCAATGTGTTGTGTGTCAACAGTGTAAAGGTGAAAATGTTGCTTATCCTGGATTGCTACAACCTTTACCTATACCTGATAGAGTTTGGCAGGATATCTCTATGGACTTTATTGAAGGTCTTCCTAAGGTGGCTGGCAAACAAACTATATTGGTGGTGGTGGATAGGTTAAGTAAGGTTGCCCACTTTATGTCCCTTAAACACCCCTATACTGCTTTGGATGTGGCCCAGATATTCCTGGACAATGTGTTCAAACTCCATGGGATGCCCAAATCTATTGTGTCAGATAGAAATGTTGTGTTCACTAGCAGGTTTTGGAAAGAGCTATTTATATTATAGAAAATCTCTTTACTCACCTCAACTGCCTAACATCCTCAAACTGATGGTTAGACTGAGGTAGTCAACAGGTGTTTGGAGTGTTATCTCAAATGTATGACTTTTGAGAAGCCTAAGCAGTGGATACATTGGCTTCCTTTGGTTGAATGGTGGTACAACACTACCTTTCACACTTCTATCAAGATGACTCTCTATGAAGCTGTGTATGGACAGAAACCACCTCCCCTTCTACCTCATATGTCCTTTGATTCCCAATTAGACATGGTAGACAAGAGTTTACAAGCTAGGGAATCTACCTTGAGGTCTCTCAAATTCCATCTGGAGAGGGCACAAAATAGGATGAAGACACACACGGACAAAGGAAGAACTGAGCGACAATATGAGGTAGGCGACTGGGTTTATGTAAAGTTGCAGCCCTATAGACAGATGTCCCTCAAGGCTCATGCTTTTCAAAAGTTGGGAGCCAAGTTCTTTGGTCCCTTTCAAATTAGTGCTAGGGTAGAAACTGTTGCTTACACCTTGGACTTACCTTCCTCTTCGAAGATCCATCCCACATTCCATATTTCTCAGCTTAAGAAAAAATTGGGGTCTCATGCTGCTTCCCCTTTTCTACATGAGGTTCATTCTAAGGCTGGTCATGTTCTCTTAACACCGGAAGCTATTTTGGATAGGCGTTTGATCAACAAAAGGGGAAAACCTATTACTCAATTGCTTATTAAGTGGTTAAATGCTGGTGAGTAGGATAGCACTTGGGAAGACTAGCAATCCTTTCATCAACAATTTCCTCAGTTTAATCCTTGAGGACAAGGATTATTTCATGGGGGAAGTATTATGTAACATTTAGAGAGTTTCCAATTTCATCATTATGATTCCCATTCCAGTTTTACAGTTACAGCTCTATAGTTAGTAAAAGTCTTAGTTAGTTAGCTGAAGCACAAGAGCTGCACGTGACTCTTAGTAACAGACTTCAGTTACAAAAGTTAGTTATAACTAACTTTCTGAAGGGTGAGTATAAGATCAGTGTATAAATAAGGCTTCATCTTCCATTGTAATATCATCTGTGAATTATGGAATAGACTCTCTCTTTCTCTTCTATTCTCTCTTTTCATCATTGTTGTTATTAGAGCTTACGATGTTCAAGAGCAATTCTGTTATTTGTTCTTTAGGCGAGTTTCATTCTTTCTATTTTTAATCCAGCTCGTATCATACTTCATAACAACTATCTTGGAAGGAGAATTTTTTCTGCAAGCCCCTACCGTTATTATGCTTGCTATGTGTTTCCAAATTCTAATTGGGTTTGGATACCAACTCTCGTAGTAATCCATTGCTGGAAGAAAAAATGTGTTGCAGTTCATGCGCATGAGCACAAGACTAAAACCCGCTCAACAGTTCTCTATATCACAATTGTGACCTCATCACTGTTTCCCCTATGTTGTATATTTTTCTCAACTCTGTATTAAAAACTATTAATTTATGGGTGATAAAATGGGTAAAATTTATGGTTATCCTCTCGATTCAACCCATTCTAAATGAATTGTGTATCCAATTATTTAAAAGTGGATCAAATATGAATCAATCTATATTATCCATCTTAAAATATGAATAACTCATGGGTATCCATCAATTTCACTAACCTTAAAGTATACAAGGGCGTAGGAATCTCTAAAACATACAAAAGTTTGACAGTTTTCTCATGTTTAGTTAGCTTACATGTTTTGATTTTTTTTTTTTTTTTTTGCAAATTAATTTATTTTTCTCTAATTTAAGAAAAATGGTTTCCCTACATAAATTTAGGAAAACATTTTTCAAAATTTTCCTTAAACTTCACCATCCTGAAACGGGTCCTAACCGAGGACCCAAGTCCCGGCCCCGGCTCCTCAATTCTAATATCGACCCCAACCCTGACACCTAACCCGAGACTCGACTCCCGACTCTTGAAATCAACCCTGACACCCGAACTAGGATCCAAGCTTCAGCCCCGACTAGGGGTGGGCGTTCAGGCCATCGGATCGGATATGAGAATTTTGGTTTAGATATTCGATTTTCGAATTAAAAAAAGTACAATCCAAATAAATTTGAATTGGCTTGGATTTTTTAAGTTCGATTTCGGATTAATTTGTTTGGATTTTTCAGATTTTCGGGTTTGACTTTTGAGCTTTTTAGGTAGACCATGACCATTAACAACCTCAATCCACCTAATAGTTTGCTCCTTGAAATTTATAACTTTCTACAATTAACAAGAATTGAGGTGACTCTACTACCGATGCCGTGTATTAAACTTTACTTACTCATGAAATATTTTATATTTATATATTTGATGAATATAAAATCTTATATTGATCTAATATCGTGATGGGTCGTAGGTATTAATCTATTGGATCTTGAAAATTGAACGTACTATTATTGGACACATATGATATGAGTAATTGAGTAGGGTTAAATATAAGGTATAAAAATTTTGAATTTTCAAATATCCAAAAATCCATAATACTAAATCCGATATCCAATCCAAAATCCATAAATTTTAACAATGAAATCCGAAATTCAATCCATAGACCAAAAATCCAACTCAAATATCTAAAATAATTCGAATTTCGATTTGAATTTCGGATTGGCCCAAACAATGCCCACCCCTAGCCCCAGCCCAGGACCCGACTTCCAACCCGGACCTCGATACACAACAATGGCTCCCGACCCCCTACCTCGACCAGGACCCTTGATAGCCGACCTCGATCCCCAACCCTAATTCCCAACCAAATACACCCTAAAAGTAAAAAAAGAAAAAGTACAATGTTTATAATCTGAAAGTATTTATTTCTTTACCTAATAAGAAGCTAAATCCATATTATCTATTGATTTATCCATTTTTTATTCATATCAAATAAAGTTATCCGTTTTCACCTGACTTATTTTCAATATCCGACTCGACCGGTCCATTTGCTATCCCAAACTACGATTGTGACTCACTATTAGGGTCAAATGTCATCATTTCTCAACCTCTGCTTTTTCTCCATTAATATGGACTAGGTTTCTTTCCTCGAATGACTTGCGTTTTCCAAGGTTTCTGTCATTGAGGTTGTGCACCCTGGTTGAATCTTGCATCAAACTTAGTATATAAATCTATCTTTCGCACACTAACAGAGATGCAATCAATAATTTGCCTTCAGTGTACAGTATTTCATATTTCAAGGAACCTATAAATCAATTAGTATTCACACTATTTTACTAGGAAATTGCAGAAACATTGCACTACAATGTTTTCCAAAGCCAACAAAAGGACTATCAATAACATTTAAATAAGGTGATAGAATACAGATCTGAAATTTGATGAGCAAACAAAGGGTAGCTGCTCGTTCACCATGTTCTCAACAACCATAAAATTGTGGCTTCATATCACCAACCATATTTTCCCTGAGTTTGAGCTTTTGTCAGCATCCCCTTGGCACGTCGCTCTGCCAGCTCCATTTCTTTTTGTTTCATATCAAAGTATAAAGTACCAATTTGATGCTTTCTTTTGAGCAGCTTAGAAGGCTTTGCCTTGCTCGAAACAGGCTACAAGAAAGAAAATGCACATGTGAGAATCATAACACTGTCAACCTTAATCATTGACCAGAGTAAAGGAAAAAACAGAGTAGGTAAAGCCTATAACTAAATATTTCACCTGATTTATTCCACTCTCCTTTCATTCAACTAGACCAGTACATTTGTTACAATCAATATTTGGTTATCAAGCATAAAAATTAAAAAGAACATTGATTGTTAAATACTGGATAATCAAAATCAGTTTCGCAAGTCTAACCAAACAGACCCCAAGCCACCACCTGCATTCACTCCTTAAACAGAGGCAGGAGAAACATAATGAGACAAGATAATGACAAATCTCAGGTACCTTGAAAGTTATATCAACTATATGACAACAGTTCAGTGCACTACATTAAAGTTCCAAAAACAAGCAAATAAAGATTCTTACATCTTAACACCATATAAAGTTGCATGGTTCTGCTGGATTGACTCACGATGCAAGTCAAAGAGGTTCGGCTATATGGCAGTAGATGCTATATGTGTGATAACGAAGAGGAAACAGCCACTTGTCCTCATTGCCCAGTTGCTAGACAATTATGGGAGTTATTCCTAAGCATTTCTGTTGAGCAGTGGCTTAGCCCATGGTCAAAAAAGGGCCTCTTTTCATGCTGGTAGCACTACAAGGGAGACGGAGGCAAAGGAAGATAGGGAAAATCATTCCAGCCTCTGTAGTTTGGATGTTATGGAGGGAAAGAAACTGTAGCCGCTTTGAGGATAAGGCTACTGCAATGCATATGTTAAAATACAGTTGTTTAGAACTTCTGGCCAGTGTATATATGAGGAAATCAACTTGATAGACTTTATTCTGTACAGCATTGATGTTGTAAAGGGGTTTCCGCCTTCTTTTGTACTGTCCCAACTTAGTGCCGGGATTCTTTTGTGTGAATGAAACATTTACCTTTACTTATCCTCAAAAAAAAAAAGGAATTGTATTTTGCCGGCAGGTATCATCTCATTTTATTATACATAGATTGGTGAGGATGGTCAAAAATCCCCATAATAAATTAACTTCAAATCACGTTAGGACAGACAGATCACACCCTATAACCTATGTTGTTAAAAGATCTTCCCTCTAGAAGCAATGTGAAGGCCTCGACGCTTCCATCAATTGAGCAAGGTGCAAGGAGCTGAGGCAAGAATCTATCACTTCTAGGATCCTATTTATTTGTTTTTTGATAGAATCAAATAAAAGCAGCATCATCAAAGAATGATACCAAAATGTTTAAACTATACAGAGGTGGTTTAATCCAAAGTAAACTAGACCTCCCAAAATCTAACCGTCTCTCCACACAACAAGGAATTTACTTCTTACATCATAAATACAAGTAGAGGAGAGATTAATTTTGACCCTTAGTATTAAATTGTTAACTCCTTCAAAGGTCCTATTATTCCTTTCCTTCCATAGCAACCAAAAGATATGTAAGTTGCCATCTCAATAGGCTACTGGTGCTTATTATGTTCCCAATCTATGAAAGAAGAGTTGAATTCCCTGGAAGAAGATGAAGAAGAGAATATAAATCTTAATTCTCTTTTTTGTCCTTTTTCAGTTCATGTCCAAATGGCACACCCTCCAACTTGTCAATGTCTCTTGCTCCCATAAAGTGAACATGTAATGCAAGCAAAGGTGGCCCGCGTTTTTCCGAAATCCTTAAACAACACTAAGGAAGTGCAACATGTCTTCTCCTTCTTAAGTTGTCTGTTGCAAATATTCCTCCCACGAAGCACACCACTTAAGACTTCCATAATGATTTCCACAGAAATTTTTGAATACCTCGTCAATTCAGCAATTATAATTTGACTTCACCATAAAAACAATTGGACAAAATGCATCCCCTGACAACCCCTTACTCACAACTACAAGTACCTTTCCTCAAAATTCTTATTTCCTTCCGCAATAATCAATAACTCCAATATACCCTTGTGCTCCTCTCTTCATCCTTACTTTTTTCTTGGGGATCTGGAAGACTATGTCCCACATGAAAGCTAGAAGTGTCACATGAGGGGTTGCCCAGCCCTGGCATATCAGGAGGATCACTTCATAAATCTTTATACACCATGAAAGATGAAAATCTTAGTTCACTTGCAGAATGAGTTTTAGTGAAGTACCAAAAATACGAGGATTAGAAAAACTTGTGGTTCAAATGGTATCCCTATAGAGGTTTATAAGTGCCTCAAAGAAGCAATCATATAGCTAACCAAGCTATTCATTGTTAAATTAATGTGTAAGAATGTAAAGTGGTTTCAAAAAATAAGAATAGAGGAGATATTCAAAGAGCACACTGTCGTGGCTTTGAAACTTGTGAGACATGCATTGAAACTTTGTGAAAAAAAGTGATAAAGAGTATAGATTTAGGAAATAACAAGGATAATTGGAAAGAAAACAAGTTTAAATCCCATGCTTGGAAGATCTATACCAACAACAACATTACCCAATGCAATCCCACAAGTGGGGTTTGAAGAGGATAGTGTGTACGCAGACCTTACCTCTACCTTGGGAGGTAACGAAGTTGATTCTGATAGACCCTCGGCTCGAGGACAAGTATATTAAAGCAGTTCAGGAAAAGAAATAAAGAAAGTGCAAAAGCCATGACAAAATAATAAAGATGGCATGACAAAGTATACTGAAAAAATGGAACAATAACAACAACATAATAATACTATACTCAAAGTACAAAAAACAGCTGATAGTAACAAGAAATCGAAAAACGAGCAACTACAAGAATAATATTACAACTACTAGTATGAAAGACTAAGTGAAACAACTCACGGCTACCTCTAACCTGCTATTCTAATTTGTATCCTTCACAACCTCCTATCTAAGGTCATATCCTCGGTAAGCTGAAACTGCATCATGTCACCTCTCCCCAATACTTCTTCAGCCTATATCTACCTTTTCTAAAATGATCCATAGCGAACCTCTCACACCTCCGCTGGAGCATACGTTCATCTCCTCTTCACATGCACAAACCATCTCAATCTCGCTTCCTGCATCTTGTCAAAGTACTCCTACCTTGTCCCAAATATCCTCAATTCTAATCATATCTCTCCTAGTATACCTACACATCCATCTCAGCATCCTCGTTTCTGCAACTTTCATCTTCTGGACAAGAGAGTTCTTGACTAACCAACACTCCACCCTATACAATGTAGTTGGTCTAACCATCACTATATAGAACTTGCTTTTAAGTTTTGGCGGCACCTTCTTATTACATAAGACTCCAAAAGCAAGCCTCTATCTCATCCATCCTACACCAATACAATGTGTGACATCATCATCAATCTCCCCACTACCTTGAATAATAGACCCAAGATATCTAAAACTTCCTCTCTTTTGGATAATCTGGGTATCAAGCCTCAGTCTCGCACTAGCCTCAAGCATTTCGTCATTGAACCTCCACTCCATGTGTTCTGTCTTGGTCCTACTCAACCTAAACCCTTTAGACTCCTACATTTGTCTCCAAACCTCTAGCTTCGCATTAACTCCATCGTGAGTCTCATCAATCAGAACTGCCATCTGTAGATAACATATACTATAGTACTTCACCTTAGATTTGCCACGTCAATACATCCATCTCTAAGGCAAATAAAAATGGGCTAAGAGTTAATCCCTGATGCAACCCTATCACAACTAAAAAGCGCCTTGAGTCTCCTTCCACTATCGTTATTAGGATCTTGGCTTCCATCATACATGTCTTTAATTGCTTAGTGTACTCCACAGGTGCACCTCTAGCCTCCAGGCATCTCCATAGAACCTTCCTCAGAAATTTGTCGTATGCCTTTTCTAGGTCGATAAACATCATGTGTAAGTCCCCCTTCCTCTCCCTATACTGCTCCACCAGTCTCCTTACAAGATGAATGGCTTCTGAAGTTGACCATCCCGGCAAAAATTCGAATTAGTTCTCGAAGATAGACATGCCTCTCCTCACCCTCACCTCTATCACCCACTCCAAAACTTCTATAATGTCACTTAGCAACTTTGATACCCCTATAGTTCTTGCAATTCTTAATATCACCCTTATTCTTGTACAACGAAATCATTGTACTCAACTCCATTCTTCAGGTATTTTGGTTGTCTTAAAATGATATTAAACAACCCAATCAGCCACTCCAAACCCGTCTTGCCAATGTTGTTCCTAAATTCCACTGAGATCCCGCCTGGCCAAATTGCCCTTCCCCTGCGCATCCTACGAATAGCACCCTTAACCTCCTCCATGTTCATACACCAATAATACCAAAAATCACGATGCCTCTCGAAGTGCTCCAAATTTCCTAGCACAATGTCTCTGTCCCCCTCTTCGTTCAAAAGTTTATGAAAGTACAACTTTCATCTTCATTTAATGAGCGTCTCCTCCACCAATACTTTGTCGTCCTCGTCCTTTATGCACTTCACTTGGTCTAGGCCTCAATCCCTCCTTTTTCGCACCTTGGCTAGCATGTACAACTTTTTATCCCCGTCTTTGTCCTCTAATTCTACATACAAGCGTTCAAAAGTTGTCATTTTTGTCGTCGTAATTAGCCTTTTTCACCATCTTATACCTCTCCCTATTTGCCCGCTTTTTCTCCTCGTCCTTACTCTCTATCAACTTCATATACGCCACCATCTTCGCTTCTACTTTCCCTTGGACTTCTCCATTGCACCATCAGTCTCCTCGAGAGCCCCAACAACTCTCTAGTTGTTTCCCTAATGCAGCTAGCAGTCTTATCCCAAATAGTATTCGTATCCCCACAACTTTCCCAATCCCCCATCACCATCAACTTCTATCCATCATAGGCACTAGCCACAGTCAAGCTGCGCCATTTGATCCTTAGTCAGTCATACACAACCCTTTTTCTTCTCTTCCCCTTGTTTTCCAAATCCATCACCAAAAGTTATATTGGGTCATAAGATTCTCACTCGGGATAACCTTGCAGTCTTTACAGAGACCTCTATAATCCTTCCTAAGGAGCAAGCAATCTATCTGAGACATAGCCACCATACTACAGAAGGTCACCAGGTGTTGCTTCTTCAGGAAACTCAAATTGGTTATCACCAACCCAAAAACTTTAGCGAAATCCAAAAGTGAGACTCCTCCCTCATTCCTACACTTGAAACCAATACCTCCATGCACCTCGTCATAACCCTTGAGAGTTAACCCAATGTGCCCATTAAAATCTCCTACTATGAAACTTTCATAGTGTGCGGTGGTATGCCTCTCACCACCTGGTCCAAATCCTCCTAAAAGCACCTCTTGTCCTCCTTATCCAAGGTTGCTTGTGGTGCATATGCACTAATAATGTGCAAAGTGAGCCCTCCAATGACTAACTTAATCATCATCATCCTATCATTGACCCTCCTACCCTCCACCACTTGCTTCTCATAACTCCATATCTACCAAAATGCCTACTTGATTCCTATTCCTAGCGCCTCCTGAGTACCACAACTTATAGTCGTCTACATCCCTCGTCTTAGTTCCTACCTATTTGGTTTCCTGAACACAAGCTATATTAATCCTCCTCTTCGTAAGAATCCTTACTAGCTCTATAGACTTCCTGTAAAAAG